>JAGGCT020002316.1:0-25000 GCA_017654935.2 Phymorhynchus buccinoides
CTACCAGGGCGGGAAGAACTGAAAATACACTTGGGAATGTACTTTCAGGGGCGGATCTGGGGGGAGGGGGGTCCAGGGTTTCCGGAACCACCCCACCCCCAAAAAAACAAAACAAAGGAGGACCCTCCCCCTGTAGTCCAAAATGTTCCTAATAGAAGGGTCAAAAGTACAAAAATGGCTCGTTTTTTGGCTTAATAAGAAATAAAATGCCCCGTGAATAGTGTGTTTGAGTGTTGGAAGGCAAGGTAGGCCGTGAAAGGATGTTCCGGAAATCCCCCGTGTACCTTAGGATGTACCTGATAGAAGGTACAGCGGCTCGCGACAGGTGTATATGAATGCAAGGTAGGCCTTGAAATGATGAAATGCCGTTAGTGTCGTGGTTAAGAGAAGAGAAGCCCCCCCCCCCCCCCCCCCCCCCCCCCCCCCCCCCCCCCCCTCTCCCGTTCAACAAAAGTTCCGACAATATTAAAAAATTCTGGTGGAAGGATTTTTTCATGGCTGGCAACAAACACCCCACCCATCCCTGCTCAACAACAAAATGAAGAGACAATGTGGTTTTGTTTCGATTGGAAGTTGTAGCGTACGTGCAAGTTGGTGGCCGCGACCCCCACCCCCACCCCACCTCCTCCACTCAACAAAACTTCCGATGGTGGTGGAAAATCCTGGTGGAAGGATTTCTTGGCTGGCTATGCAGATCCCTTAACCCCCCCCCCCCCCCCCCCCCCCCTTACGAATCATCTGGTCCGCCCCTGATTTTGAATCGAAATCGCCCACAGATGAACAGGGAGGGACCTGGGACAAGGGAGGCAACAAGTGAAACAAAAGAGAATCAGAATGTAAAGTGACTGTTGACAAAACTACGAGTGCATACCAATGAGAGACTTAGTGCGATTTTTCTCACGCCAGAGGGCATGACGCTCGTGTGGGGCTAATCCTCTCTATATTATTAGTTGGGGATAAAGAAAGAGAGAGAGACAGTGAGTGGTCCTACCATCACTCTCTCTCTCACTACGCCCAAGTAAGAAAATCGCGTGATAAGCCCCTAGTGCATTGACTGCCCTCTGGCGTGAAAAATATCGCCATAGGTTGACCATTCTGCCAGCGCTGTAGCTCTGGACATCTAATGGACGTTTGATTGAATTGTAGCGATTTGGTGTCCATGCCACGTTGATCGATCTGCTCATTATGTTCTTGTTTTAATATCGTTATCAATTGTCTTTTGTTCTTTGAGGTAGTTGCCTAGAGAAATCAAATCATTGTTCAATTGTTCTCTCTCTCTCTCTCTCTCTCTCTCTCTCTCTCTCTCTCTCTCTCTCTCTCTCTCTCTCTCTCTCTCTCTCTCTGTTGATTTAGCTTCGTTGTAAGCTTGGTAAGTTTGAGGAAATGTTCCATTAAAATGCTAAAATTCTGCATTTTACCGATATCTGTGTGCAGTACAGGAAAAGGTCTCCTTGCCAGGTGTGGCGTGACCAGGAGCGAGCAAAGCAACACCTTCTCAAACAGCAAGAACAGGCCAGGTATGACATATCTGACGAATTGACCATGTTTACCGAATCACCGTTCCCAACAACACAAGAACTGGCTGTGACACAATTACCTACTGATCAGTGTGACAGTGTTGATCTTCAACCACTCTCTGAGAACTTTGAACCACATTGCACAACAAACCAAGAACTGGCTGTGACACAGTTACCTACTGATCAGTGTGGCAGTGTTGATCTTCAACCTCTCTCTGAGGACTTTGAACCACAGTGCACAGCGGAATATGGCGTGAGTCTGGACCCCTGCCTACCTGACTTGAACACTGAACCCTCAGCAGAAACATCAGTGGCATGATTCAGTGTAGGTGAGGTGAAAAGCTACGTGGCCACGTTAGCTGATCGTCGTGTGCAGAAACATCAGTGGCAGGATTCAATGTAGGTGAGGTGAAAAGCTACGTGTCCACGTTAACTGATCGTCGTGTGCAGAGGCAGTTAAGAAACCCAAATAGAAACAAACATTTCAAGAAGGTTGTGATTCATAGGGAGTCAGAAGAAAATAATATTTTATTGTGCGAATCTGAAGACATTGTCATCGAATGCTCCTGTGATCAGAGCTTGGATAATTATTGTACTTACTGGTACATCAAACAAGAAGAACACAACATGTCTGAAGAACGCGTTAAACTGGCCAACCTGTGGACAGGAAGACGCATCGATAACACACTACACACGGAGACCAGAGCGCACGCTGTTGAAACGTTACGTGCGTTACGTGATTTGCTCGTGTTCTACCTTGGCTGACTGCAACCTGAGTCCTGCACTACGTGAAAGAAAACATGCATGAAAAATCTGTGACATTTCGGAATTTTGTGTGTGAAATGATTGTGTACAAAATATAAACATTAATTGACGTGGTTTCCATGTCAGTTTCAAATGATCGTTTCGTTGTATTGATCCATCTCCACTGTCCCAAATGGGCCACAATTGTCCTGAAAGGACTGGGTTAATAAATTAGTGTTATGGTTATTGTTATATACACACACATGCACTCACACATGATTTAATCACACACACACGCACGCACTAACGCACACACGCATGCACGCGCACACACATACACACACACACATAGCACACACACACACACACACACACACACACACACACACACACACACACACACACACACACACACACACACACACACACACACACACAAACGAGGTACTTGTTGTTGAGGTACTTGTTGTTACCGTAGGTGAAACAGTCCCTCTAAGATAATGTAGGTCAAACAGGAATAGGTGAGATAGGAATAGGTGAGACAGGAATAGGTCAAACAGGAATAGGTGAGATAGGAATAGGTCAAACAGGAATAGGTGAGATAGGAATAGGTCAAACAGGAATAGGTGAAACAGGAATAGGTGACCGCCCCATTTTTGATTACCCCACCACGCGGGTAGCCGCACTCCGTCTTCGGGGAAAACTGAATATTGATCCCAAGAAGTGAGTACCTCTTTCACAACGATTATTTTTGTTATGCCTATTATAATACTCCTGCTCAGGAAACACATAAAACATGTGAAATTATGGTGATGGTTGTTTCTTTTTTTTTTTTTTTTTCTTTTTTTTTTTTCTTCTTTGAGATCTTGCACTCGCAAAACCAACAGTTCACAGCTGGCTCAAGAATTTCTCTTTTGACAGAACAATGTTAGAAGAGTATGACCGTTACAACTGCCAAGTGACTGCTGTAAAGGCTAGGCTACACGTCAACTAAAATCGTACGACTGTACGACACGATTCGATCACGTGGTCTCGAAGCGCGAATCACATTTGTTATTCGAGACCACGTGATCGAATCGTATCGTACAGTCGTACGATTTTAGTCGACATGTAGCCTAGCCTTAAGTGTCAAAACCTTAGCCAGTGTCAACTCTGTTGTTGAAAATGAACTTTGGATAAGAACTGATGAGATGAAGAACGCAATTCATTGGGAAACGTGACAAAAATCCTTCGTGAATGCTTGGGTCTTTGGAATAGAAGAAGCGACATGCCCATTGGGTGCCCAGTCAGCTCAGCAAAGACAAGAAAAGAGGTAGAGTAACATGGTACACCCAAACTACCACAATTTGACAAAAAGAAAGCCAGCCAGCATCTGCTTATGATGAAGTTTTGCTCACTTTGATTCAGAAACCAAACAACATTTCGGGTGAGACTCCATCAGCAAAATATATTTTTCAAATGCTATATATTTCCCTCACTCTTTTCAAGGCTTCTGCTCTGGTTTCATTTTCTTGGTGTGACAGAATATGTTGTTAAACTCCCTGGCTATTTTCATGAACTCTGCTCTGGTTTCGTTTTCTTGGTGTGACAGAATATGTGGTTAAACTCCCTGGCTATTTTCATGAACTCTGCTCTGAACTTGGTGCCAGTCAAACAGTACAGGTAGAAGTTGATGGAACTGTTGCATCTGAACAGCACGTTGCTGGTTCTCTCAAACACTTTAAATTGACCACTGTGAATGGGGTCACTCCTATCAATGTAGTATTCAAATATCAAAAATATTGCCCATGGTGTTGTCAGAAGGAAGAAAGAAACATTGGCAGCAATCAAGGTGACCATCAGTGAAGACACTTTCTGTTGTCTGGAATCCTGGCTGGCTTGTTGTTGTTGTGTTGAAAGATGCTTGTTGATTCTCACAGATCTGACCAGTGTCCGCACAAGCACAGCGTTGCTGACAAGTAACATCGTGAAAGGTAAGAACAAAAACTGAAGCAGGTTAATCCAAGGTTGTATTCTGACAACAAACCATCCGTACGTTCCTGTTGTATGTATATAACAGCTACCTTTATGAGTGCTATGATATCCATGCAGAAAGTGACAATTAATCACTAGGAGCACGAGGATCACCATGACAACAGCAGCTCGTGACTTTCTCTTGGTCCACACAGCACCGACACGAAGTGGCCACAGGACAGAGGCAGCTCTGAGCATGGTGAGTGACACCAGCATCCAGGACGATACAGGCGATGCTACTTTCTCTATAGACCTGTACATCTTGCACTGCCATGTGCCCTGGTTCCTTATAGTCGTAAAGTTATACATCTTTCGGAGGACGTTCTGTAGTGCAGACATCAGCCCCATCTGGTCAGACACGGCCAGAACTATGAAGAAAACACTGGACGTGGATGAAGGAAGGCGAAGCATGATCAGAATGATCATCACATTTCCAAACACCCCAAACAAAACGGCAATAGGGTCACCAAAGTCAATTATGAGATTAGCCAAGTTTTTATAGGGTTTGTATAAATTATCCCAAGAGTCCCGTTTGACATGGTCTGAATTGTGCATTGTACTGATCACTTCACATAGTGTAGAATTAGAACTGCAATGTTCAGTTTAGTGATTTATTTATTTTTTGCCCATTCTCCACACACTTTACTATTAATAGGAAAAAATCAAACAGTGACCATTCTCCACACACTTTAATTCACTATTACTAAAAAAAAGAACAATCAACAGTGACCATTCTCCACACACTTTACTGTTACTAGAAAAAAAGAACAACACACATTTACTGCACTTTTACTACTAGAAAAAAGAACAATCAACAGTGACCATTCTCCACACACTTTACAATCAACAGTGACCATTCTCCACACACTTTACTACTACTAGAAAAAAGAACAATCAACAGTGACCATTCTCCACACACTTTACTACTACTAGAAAAAAGAACAATCAACAGTGACCATTCTCCACACACTTTACTACTACTAGAAGAAAGTAGGCGCACATCGTATATCTCCCTGGTGAGATCAACTCTTGAATACAGTGCGTCAGTCTGGGATCCGTACCTCCAAAAGGATATAGACAGGTTAGAGAGTGTCCAGATGCGTGCAGCTCACTGCATCACTTACAATTACAAAGACCGCACCCCTGGATGCATCACACATATGCTTAAACAGCAGAACCTTCCACCACTGCAAACCAGGAGGAAGAACAGCGCCTCACCCTGTTTTTCAACATCGTCAGGGTAGCCAGCCTTACCAGCTGAACAGTTCCTGAAACCCGTGGCCCAGTCAAAGCGAAGAATCGTGCCCTGCTAAGAAACGGACCACTTAACATAACATGTGGTGTCCAACAGGGCAAGGAACAATAGCAAGTGCTTCGTAGTAGAAAGAACAAACACCATCACCTTCAAAAAGTCTTTCTTTCCACGGACAACAACAGAGTGGAACAGTCTGACCGACGATATTATTGTCACCCTGTCATCGGCCAGCCAGTTCAGGACGGCTGTGTCTGGTCTCTGGCACAGCCAACAACCAGGATACTGAACTTTAGGAGGGGGCCCCAGCTACCATGCTAGATGGTGCTGGGGGTCGGCTAGTCCAGCTGTTCTACAACTGGATGAAAAGTGGATGGTGTAGCCTGCCGATAACTTCCCCTGACTTTTTATTTGATTTATTAGGTGAGGTTAGATGGAGGTGTTCTCCTCAGTTTTCCCCCGTTGGCGTCTATATCCATAATTGGTTCCTACCAATGTTTTTCGTCAAGATCAAGAAAGAGGAAGAAAAACATGGCCGACTTCGTTCGTCCGTGAACTTTCAAAACTTATTGAAGCCAAAATAAACCACTTTGGGACAAACGTTTTGTTGTTTTGGGAAGATGAATCTATTTCGAAATAATCCCATATTCTGCGGTCTTCTTTGGTTAAGATTTGTAAACGCATTCAGGCAGAGAAGATACTCACTGCCAGCCAGAACCTGCCAAGTGGGTGGAGCTTGTTTTGTCACGTGACATTGTCAATTCAACATGGCGGCTTGGTTTCTGTTTCGTAGCTAGAGCTGGATTTCCTCAACTATTATGTATTTATTTATTTGTCTGTTCATCTGCTTGTCCGTTTCTATTTATAATCGTATTTTCTTTGTTGCCATGGTAATTTAGAACAAAATGGCGGTCAACTAACATAAATGGGGCAGGGGGCTGCGCTTTTTTTTAAACTTTATAATTGATAACAACACAAGTGTATGTACCTAGCTGTTCAAGTGCTTATCTGTCTGTGAAGGGGCGGATAAGTAAGTCTAGTAAGTGAACGGAGGGGGTGAGGGAGGGAGGAGGACATGGAGGGAAGACAAAACAATAGTAAAACAAATGTGTTAGTCAACGCAATGCAAGCGAGATTTTAGCTGCCCCACTTGGGACGTTTCACACCCTGATGGGCGGGCGCCTTCGTATCGGGTTCAGCACGCCCTCTAGTAGGGGCGCGAGGGTGCTTGGCCAGCTGACCAGGCAGCCGCAGCAGATCAACCTCTGGACACTAGGGGCGCAAGGGTGCTTGGCCATCTCACCAGGCAGCCGCAGCAGATCAACCTCTGGACACTAGGGGCGGGCGGGCGTTCCTGGGCCGCTCACGACTCAGTACTCAACTGGACCACCTCCATGACAGGAGCCTCTCTGGGTTGGGGCGGGCGGACAGGCGGATGGATGGACGCTCCTTTCTTAGGCGGGAAGGGCAGTTGGCCCGCTTTCGTTCACATTCACCTTCCCCGCCGCTGCGCCCATTGGACACCTCTGCTGGGCAGCACCTTTCAGGTCCAGCAATGTCGCCCCCCGGCCGCCGCTCAGGACTGGTGTACATAGTTTGACTTGTATGAAGTCTAACGTTTTAAATCTTAAAATCTTTTGCTTTATTTGTTTGTGATTAGTTTGGGTTGAGATGTGCTTTACGGAATGCAAAGTGTTATTTGATGATAGAGTCAGGATCCCTAGCTTTAATTTATAATTAACAAAGCCCTCGACTCCAGAGGCACCGAAACATAGTATGGGCCGAGTCTGGGTAATATCGTATTAAAAAAGAGCTGTGTATATACAAATGGAGAGCGATTGATCCAGGGAGGGGGTGTAGAGAGAGATAGAGAACTACCTCCCCTCTGTACCAATGCTCTATTTAGTGGGATCCATTCTCTTTGGTGGTGCATTTGATTAATGCTTCTTGTAATGAGGATAATTTAAATGTAAAACGATTAAGATGTGTGTTTATTAGGTTTCTAGTTGCACTCTAATAATAAATACGATACCAGATTTGTCGATGGAGCTATATAGTATATTTGATTTTATGGTATTTAAAGATTTTAAAAGTAACACCCAAAGGTTGTTTGACCGAGGGCCTCAACCATGCAGACCATGGGGGCCCACCCTTCCATACCGTTTGTAAATATAATTAGTTTAGTGTCGGTAATTCTATGGTTTTCAAGTTTCTCAATAGTGGTTTAAGTTCCGTGTTAATAGTTTCACAGGAATCAAATAAGTGATCAATATTAAGAATGTTACCGCATGGACATAATTATGGTTTCAACATATTTACATAGATAAGATTCGGTTCTGAGTCTGAAAATTAGTGCTTGTAACGAAGGCTGTATTTTAAAGAAGAGTCCATCTTTAACTATGTTGTGATCCCAACAGTAGGCTTTGGCGTATCTTTCCAACTCTTTGGTCCACTGTTGGAAAACTGCTGTCTTTAGTTTGCTTTTAGTTTCTCTAATGGATATTTTAATGTTTATTAGGTTACTCGATTTTCCGATAGCGGCTCTGTGATTTGATGTAGGAGTATCTTAATTTCATTTATAATTTATGTTCTGTTTGAGGTTTCTCCTTGGAGAGCTTGAATGGAAGTCAAGGAATCTGTAAATATAATAATGTTCAGTGGTGGGTTGGTTAAACTATTTGTAAAGGCATTTGCTTCCATCAGTGCCCATAGTTCTGCGCTAAAAATAGACAGGTGATCGTTTAGTTTAAAAGATTTTGTTACTTCAAGTGCAGGAATGGTAAATGCACACCCTATGTTTTGATTGATTTTTTAGCCATCGGTAAAAACAATTAGATGCTCTTTTAAACTTTCTACTTTTTCCTTAGCAGCTATACTTATTAGGTTAATATCGTGTTTGGAGTAGGCTTCGTGTAACGTGGTGTCATAGTGTATTTCCTCCCTCTCCCACTGCGGGAAGGCCGCTGTGGGATAATGGAAACATCTTCAAAATTTAGGTTAGCTTCTTGAAATAAGTCCATGGTATAATGTATAATGTTTTTAGTTTTTAAGGATAGTTGAGTTTATTTGGTTTGTAGCTTTGAATAACCTAAGAATGGGTTCTTGATATTTAGATGAAATTCTTTATCTGTTCCAGTTCTAGCTGCGTACCATCTTATTAAGAAATTTGCACAAATTAATTTCATAAGACTTTGTAGAGGGTGCCATCCTATTTCTCTATATTATTGACTGCAATAGGTAGGAATCCCAAGAACTATTTTTAGTGCTTTTGTTTCTATTGTTTGTAGTTGTTTAAATTGTGTTTTGAGATAACGAGTGGAAGGCTTCCATCCTGTATGTTAGTCAACTACGAACTAAAGCTCCGACCAGATGTGTGAGGAATTTAGGGTCTTTAGCCCATCTCTCTTTATAAATTATTTTGATAAGATTGAGGGCTTGTGACGCTTTTTTAATAGTATGTGAAATATGTTTTTGCCAGTTTAAGTTTGGAGTCAGTATTACTCCCAGGAATTTGACTTCGGAGCATTACTGTTTAATATTTCCTAGGATGTCGATTGTTAACTTAGTATTGGTGATATTTGAAAAAAGCACATGAAATCACACTTATCCAAGGAAAGCGTAAAGCCATTGTCCTGTAAGTATGTTGCAATTACAGTGGTGTTTGTTTGATGATCTTTATAACCCCATTGGAAGTATTTACTGTTAATAGCTCTGTTTGTAGGAGTCCAGATTGGGATATCGTCTGCATACATAGAGATTTTGGTATTTTTTTGAGGGAATTGTTTGGATATCGTGCAGCATGATGTTAAATAATGTTGGGGCTATTATGTTGCCTTGGGGTACACCCATATCTAAGCAGTAGACTTCCGAGAGGGACTGCCACACATTAACTCTCATTTTTCTGTTATATAAAAAGATTTTAATGAAATTAAATGTGTTGCCCTCGATACCGAGCTTGCTAACATTTGTAAGTAGTTTCCCATACCAGACTGAGTCGCACGCTCCTTTGATGTCATAAAAGGTTGCAAGGACTTCCTTTCTACGACAAAACGCTTTTCTGACATGGGATGTTAATTTAACAACCTGTTCCATGCAGCTTCTGTGTTTACGAAATCCTGCCTGGAATGCTGGTAATGTTTTTATTTTTTGTATTCATGGTTTTCCATTTTATAATTTCAAAAACAATACACAACACAAATTAAGTGACAACAATGTATCTCTCCCCCCCCCCCTCTCTCTCTCTCTCTCTCTCTCTCTCTCTCTCTCTCACACACACACACACACAGAGGATGATAGAGAGAAAGAAAATACATGCATCATCCAGCAAATGCATTGGTATCCATAGAATCTTCCCCCTCCATCCCCCCACTCCCATACATATCAGTGGCCTGTCAACAAATATGGTAAATATATGAACTAGAAATATGGCTTACAATCAGAACATTTGATTATTGAATAAGAGTTAAATATGATTGCCATCGTGCAAAAAAGATATCCTGAGACATAGTAAAACAATAAATGCATTTTTCAATATCATATCTCTTTTTCAGATATGGAATAAAATGTTGAAAATTAGGGCGCTTTCTTTCACATCTGCATTTATGAATGAAAACTGTTGCTAATAGTAGAATCAGATCGAAAGTACTCAGATCTGAAATTTTCTCCAAATCCAAATAACATTATTTTTTCTGTTAGTGAAATATTTACATGGTTACATTTAACATTTAACATTGCTTGAAAACCTGTCAAAAATAATTGTACATGTGCACAACTCCCGAAAATGTGTTGGATAGTTTCTTTTTCATTTTCACAAAACGAGCATCCATCAGAATTGCTAATGTTCATCTGTTGCAAAATTATATTTGTACCTAAAATTAAATGCGTTAAACGCAATTGAAACCACTTCAATTTGATATCTTTTACAGTTCTTATCTTCTTGAATACATTCTTCCAATGCACTTCTGTTCTAAGCGTTTCCCTCCACTTACCACAACATTTCGGTTCATTTGCATCTTGCAACAGAATATCATAAGCCACTTTGGTCATCACTAATTATAGAGTTTAAAACCCATTTCAATCTATTATCTAAACCACATTCTCAATAAAGATATAGGTCTCCATTTTGTAATCTGATCCCTAGGTTTATCCACTTTAAGTATGCAAATAATAATACCCTCTTTCTGTGTTGTAGATAATTCTAATTTACTGAAGCCATCATTTAATGATCGCACCACAAATGGACCTAACTGCAACCAGAACAACTTGAGGAACTCTGCTGTGAACCCGTCACTACCAGGGCTTTTGTTAGAATATTATCTTTTTGTAAAAAGTATTCCAATCGTGCTTTCACGATTCTTTCACAAACTTTACCCAGATGAGGGGTGAGGGAGATGGGCTGGTAACTCCCCTCTAGCTCTCGGTTTTCCGGGTTTGAGGATCCCAGTCACCTGAGCCTCTTTCCAAGCCGGTGGAATCTCCCCCCCCCCCCCCCCCCCTCCCAACATCTGGAGTAGAAATGATGTAAGATCTTTAAGTATGAATGGGGTAATTGTTTCAGAATTTTGTAGGAGATGAGATCACCTCCTATTGCTTTATTAACTTTCCTAATACTGCGAAGGGCCATAGCAAGCTGGGTAAGTTGAAGTGGTGCATTTATTGGGTTGGTATTGTCCGTAGACTTGTTAAATTCTGGTATGCTATTTCTTCTATCTTGTTCTGATTGTGGTAGGGTTTTAGTCTGGCTGACGCTACCGAAGACCCCTATCCAGGGCGTTTGCTGTCTCTTTGTTGGTATTGGATAGTTTATTGTTTATTTTGACTTGTTTTTCTGGAACAACCACTCATAGACCGTTGCCTGAAGTCCCTTATGAAAGTTGTTTCTCAAGTAAACATCATCATATTTGGTACCAAACTAAAGGGCATTGAGTAAACTATCTGATCATATATAATATGATTATATTATAACTGTTGTAGCTTTATTGCTAATACTAGTAATACACATCATATTAAATCCAAATAAAACCAAAATGAAGGGTGAAAATACAGTGCTGTGAACGCCGTCCATATTTGTTGTATGTCTCTGACTATGGCGTCTATTTGAAGCCTACTGCTGCTGATTGCACACCATCTTCAGGAACAGCATCAGACACGTTACCAAGATAATGTAGTTGTTACTCTTATCAGGATCTAGGACTGGATCTCTACATATAAATTCCATCAGTTCTCTCAGCACAATGTCGCCTTCAGTCTGTCATACTTGAAGCTCGTCAGATTTATCTTCTTACCATCCTTTCCAAACAGACTAGGAAAATCAGGATTCTGCAAATATAATTTATTCTAAATAAGAATTTTGAAGTTCATTATCTTTGTATGAAACTTGAGGGAAGCTCAGCAAGAGAGAGGCAGCCTGACTGAGGCCTTCCTGAGGTCTTCATAGAGGCTATTGTTTCACGGCATCATTATAACTATGATCTTTTTTCATTCCTTAGTGCACCAGTTTTATTTTGTGTTGTGGCAAATGAAAAATGTACATCATAGTAATCAGTTCTGTGCATTTTTACTTGCATTGATATGCTCAGAAAAGGTCGTTTGGTGTGGATATCAGTGTCTAGAAGACTCCATGTTTGATGCTTCTGACTCAGTACAACAAAAGGATAGACAATGCGCCTTGTGAATTGAGTGTGTGTTGGATTGATAACATTAGTGCAGACTGATGAAGCCTGGCTTCTTTTTTTTAACAAAGGAAGTGCTTAGGTGAGGATCAGAAGTAACTATCAACCCATCTTCCCTGATGACAGTCATAACACACACTTCCTTGTGAAGTAGACTTTCTCACATTTATACTGTTTGCCCTCAGTCAATTAAAGTGAATCAAATTTGCTTCTACTATTTTATGGAAACTGAAGAAAAACTGTTCTTAGATTTTGAAGATTTTCTTGACGGCCATTTCAGCAGGAATGGCTGTTGTGCCTGGCCTGGTCTGTTCAAAGGCTGTGATAGAATTGATGAAACACGATTGTGTCTGTAATAAAGTCTGCCCTTATCAACTTGGAAAAGTGGGAGAACTCTTTCTTTGCTAGTTTGCTCACATTTCCAGGCTGTCTAATTAAAGACTGGAGTACTTAAAGCAATCACATCCAAGGCTCAAGCTGAAGGGTTAATCAACAAAACCTACCACCACCGATTTCCTAAAACATCCAGTGGTCCTGGAAGATCTAGGCCCAGGCCCAGCCACCTTCCAGCTACCAACTCTGGAAACAGACAATAGGACCCATCCTCAGTCAGTGCCCACTCTCCAACAACCGCTGGCTGATTGGATGCAAATCCACAAAACAACAACTAGTTCAAATGAAGAAAATCTCTCAGATCCACATTGAATGCTCTATTCCAACCGCCACAACAGAAGGTGTCATCAAAGGGATCGCCCTCGAAGAAGACACAAACAACATAATCAAACACATTCCAGAAGCCAAAACAGCATCTAGGCTCAAAACAGAGACGGAACCGAGTCGAGAGCTATCAACATTGTTTTCAACAATCCGATTCTCCCTTCATTCGTCAAAATCAAAGCTGAGGAATTCCATGTGCACACTTTTGTAGCACCAGTCCGTAGATGTAGGAAGTGTGCCCGCCTTGGGCACAGCCAACACTACTGCCGTTCAAAGAGAGAAACTTGTGTTCGTTGTGCCCAAGGTGGGCATGCCGTCACCGAATGTAAAACAGTCACACCAAAATGCGTCAATTGCGGAGAAAATCATTCGGTGGCATATTTGGGATGCCCACCATACTAACTTAGATTAAGGGATAACTGCATCCGCAGGGAATCGTTTATTCCCTACTCTGAAGCAATCAGACGCGCAAAAATCGAAATAGAACAAGACAAACAAAAACAAACTCGGAAACTGTCACCACCCTCACCCTCTCCTCACGTAGATCCGTCATGGAGAGTGGAAGACAGCTACAAACCTAGCCCTCCAGGAAGCTATGAAGCAAATCTAAAAGAAAATCAAATCAAACTTTCTCAAACCGAAAAACAGAAGCAGCAAAGTGAAAACTTAAAATCCACCCAAAACAAATCAACACAGGAGCAGTCCAAACCAAGAAGAAAAACATTTAGGCCCAGAATCACGAGCACGAGAGTCAAAGCACTCAGACTCGGAGCTCAATCAGTTAAGGCAGCATTGGCAAACTCATTGACAGAAAAGAAAGTAGAAGAACTAGTGAACAAGCAAATTAAAAAACAAACTGAATCCATCCTGACAAAACTGACTTCATGCATGGACAATCTAGTAGCAAATTGTTTCAAAAAATTCCAAGAACAAAGTTTAGACTTACATTCAACTCAAACAGCTGCAGAACTCAACAAATTTACTAAAACAGCTTCTAACAAATCCCCACAAGAACTGTTCATGACAAACATTCTGGTTAGCCTAGCTGAAGCCAAAACGACCAACAAACCCAGCCTTTTACTGGAAGGACTTTCGTCCATCATCACACCCTCTAACACCACCCCTGTCTCCCTGACACAGGACAGTAACCTCTATTGCCTGGCTCAACTTGTGTGTGAGCTGGGGGAGGGGTCAAAACAAAGACAAAGACTGGTCTCTCATGCCTCTAGAAACAAAGAAGGCCATGTACAATGGCAATGAATCAAGGAGTCCCAGTCCCAGAAGTAAACACTGTTTCTAGTAAATCTGCTGATTCTGTCCTGTCTAAGTATAAGGCTGTTTTAAACATCCTGCAGTAGAACTGCAGATCTATACATTCTAATAAAGATTACTTAATACATTTTCTAGCAACAACTTCCACACAATATCACATATTGTGTCTTCAATCCTTAAATGTAGACTCTTCAGGTTTACCGAAAATTGACGGCTTCTGCTACCCACCAGGGGTTAGTAACACAGTATGAACAGTCAGAACAGCAACTTATGTAAGAACAAGTTTATATCATACTAAAATAGCTTCCCCCATCCTAAATATTGACTCCATTTTGTATTAAACACCACCCAAATTCAACTGGAAAAAACCCACTAAACATTTTAAATATGTATTTTCTGAAATGTTATAATAAAGCCCCTACAACAAACTGGTTAGCCTCTCTCCCACCCTCCTGCTCCTGGATGGTGGTCGGGGACTTTAACGCCCGACGCCCCTCCTGGGAGACTAAAGGGATCACCAATTCGGGAGGAGGCAGCCAATTACTACAGGAAATTATTGAGTCAGAACTAATTTTACTAAATGATGGAACCTATACCCACTATCCAGATAAATCAAATTGTAATATGCCAGCTTTAGACCTCAGCCTCATTAGCCCTCACCTCCATGTAGACAATGATTGGAACCCCCTTGTAGATCCCTGAGTTCGGATCACAAACCGATTTCTATAACATTTAACACAGAAATAGACAATTTAGAAGAACACACCCCAAATACTTTCAACTTAGAAAAAGCTAATTGGCCCGTATTTATAACCACTTTACAATTACTACACAAGTTAAAAACACAGTCAACTTCACTAGAAATAACCCCTGGTGGAACGACGAGTGTGCAGAAGCAGTCAAAGATAAACATACAAAAACGTAATACATTCAATAAATTTCCAACTACTGAAAAGTTTGAAGACAAAAAAGTAGCCAAAAAATGTAGTAAAAAAAATGGTGGCAAAAGCCAAACTTTAATATTTTACTGATGAAAAAATTACAAATTACACTGACTTAGGAAAAGCTTGGAAGAAGCTAAGAAAACGCAAGCTAAATGGATGCCTAAGGAAAACCAGAGTTCTTAATAAGGATAACAAATTGACAACTAGTAATGAAGAAACAGCCAATGCCTTAGCAGAAACCTTTGCCAGTGCTAGTCAAACTACGTCCCTTCCGCAACATGAACAAAATAGAAGAGCTAGTTTACCTGTAACTGAACAATCAACCAATAATACAAACCCAATTAATGCACCCCTACAATTTACCGAGTTTGCTAGAGCCCTTAGATTGACTAGGAAAGTAAATAAAAGCCACAGGAGAAGATCCGATCTCCTATAGAATAATAAAACAATTACCCCAATCGTACCTAGAGATCATTCATAATTTCTACTCTAGGTGCTGGGTAGAGGGGGATGTGCCACAGGCCTGGAGAGAGGCACAGGTAGTGGGTATCCTGAAACCTGGAAAACCGAGACAGGACCCCAAAAGCTACCGGCCCATCTCCCTCACCCCCCACGTGAAAGCACGATTAGAATATTATCTACAAAAAAATAGTATTTTACCCCCATTTCAAGCCGGATTTCGTAAACATCGAAGCTGCATTGAGCAAGTAGCAAAGTTAACTTCCCATGTCAGAAAGGCGTTTACCCGAAGAAAGAGAGTACTAGCCACTTTCTTTGATATCAAAGGGGCCTACGACACTATCTGGCATGGGAAGCTACTACAAAAAATCAGCAAGCTCGGTATTGAGGGCAACACATTCAACTTCATAAAAAACCTTTCTAAAAAACCGTTAGATGCGAATAAAAGTAGGCAAATCCCTCTCAACAGTCCATAGTTTGGATATGGGCGTGCCCCAAGGGAGCATTGTCGCACCAATACTTTTTAATATTATGCTACATGACATAAAAAAGATTCTGCTTAAAGATACGAAAATTTCAATGTATGCCGACGATATCGCGATTTGGACGCTCACCAGCAGATCTCGTGATGATAAATATTTCAAAAGAAGTCATAAGAACCATCAAATAAACACAACTGTAATCTTTGGGATAACGGATTTACACTGTCTCCGGACAAATGTGACTTCATGGTCTTTTCAAACTCAAAAACGCGGAAATAACAATAGACATTTTGGGAAAGCAATCTTCGCTCATAAATCCAAAAAAAATAATATTGAACAGAACCTAAATGTACAAATGAACGTCTCACAATAATGAGCCAGCATTAGCTTCAACAACCTAATCTTCCGATCACGGGTTCTCAAATGATAATCAGCACACAAGCGCCATTTAATCTCCCATTCACATGTTCATCAAATTAAAAGATACTAGGCTAAAAATGATCTTCGAATAAAATACAAAGAATATACCAACACTAGCGCAACGCCTAGTACCGGTAACGCCTTGTACAGGTAACGCCAAGTACAGGTACAGCTGAGTACCGGTTTCGCCGGGTCCGCAAAATATTATATTTTTACTTTTGTGGCTGGAAATACAATTTTTTGACCCCTACCGCTTTGAAGGCCTACCGATCTCCATGACCTTGACCTTGACCTTGATCGGTATGCAATCATCAGAACAACCATAAGCCAAAGAACATACATTCCAAGTTTGAAGTCCCTACGACCAACGGTGTGGACGTTATAGCCCCTTAAATATTTTCGGTTTTTAAGGTCATACGCCAAGGTGAAGGTCATGACGGCAATAATTTATGCGCGGATGCCTTCTCATGGTGACATGCCACCACACAAAACTGGAAACGATTCGGTAAAGCAGTTCGGGAGATATGCGTGGGACAGTAAAACCCAATCATTAGACCCCTACCACTTTCAAGGCATTCCGATCTCCCTGACCTTGACCTCGACCTTCATTGGTACGCCATCATCAGAACGGCCATAAGCGAAAGTACATCCATGCCAAGTGTCAAGACTGTAGGACCTGCGGTGTGGAAGTTATGGCCCCTTAACGATTTTCGGTTTTCAAGGTCATACACCAACGTCAAGGTCATGATGACAAAAAGTTTTGCACAGATGCCTTCCTCTCATGGGGACACACCACCACACACAATTTGAAGCGATTCGGTCAAGCGGTTCGGGAGATCCTTGGGACAGACAGAAAAGAACAAACAAACAAACAAACAAAGGAAACAAACCCGAACAGCTCGGATTTACTAACCGCAAGTGCGTTAACCGCAAGTGCGTGTGGAGCTGCGTGTGGTCCCCCACCCCCTCCCCACAACCCGTTGGCAGATGTTTCCGAAAAGTAAGGACGGCATGACCTTCCGAGGGTGCCAAGGATGCTTGATACCAAATTTGGTGTCGATCGGTTGAGAACTTTGGCCCCCTCCAGCCCACCCCCCCACACATACACCCGACCATCGCACCCCTCCTGACCCCCTGAGAAACAATTTTACCACCAGATACAGGGCACTGCTGTGGGCACTCCTATGGCCCCAATTATTGCCAATCTGTTTATGGGGTGGCTAGAGGAAAATATGTTGGCTAACAGCCCCGTCCCTATCCTCACAGAGCTGTAGAAAAGGATTATTGATGACATCCTTGTACTCTGGACAGGCACTCTCTCTGACTTACAAAAGTTTTAAACCTTTCTCAACTCCTTCCATCCATCCATTAAATTCACAGTCAACTCCTCTAACAAGCAGATGCCCTTCCTTGATGTTCTCCTTCGCATAGAAAACGGCCTCATTCAAACAGACCTGTACACCAAACCAACAGACATGCACAACTACCTCCACTTCAAATCTAGTCACCCAGCTCACTGCAGATACAACCTTCCTTACAGTCAATTAATCCGCATCAAAAGACTGTTCTAACCTATCTGACTTTGACACCCGCTGCCAGGAAATGTTCCAACACTTTCTCAACAGAGGCTACCCCCCTTTCATACTATCTAAGGCTATGAAAAAGGCGAAAGTAACAGCCAGGGCTGACTCCCTAACTTACAAACCCAAACCTGTTTCTGACAGACCCCCCGTGATCGTCACCCACAACCCAGCTAACCCCCCTGTACGTCAGTGGACAAAGGACCTTATGCCTTATGCCCATCCTACACACTAGCAGTAGGCTCAAAAAAGCAATCCCCCAGCCACCAGTCTTAGGGGAACGAAACAGCAAATCCCTTCGTAACATGCTAATGCCCTCCACCTTGCCCCTGATCTTTCCCAACACCGACCGTCCTGGGTTCTATAAGTGTGGCAATTAATGTGTGGTGTGCCGAGAGCACTGCGTATAAACTGCTTCCTTCCATAGTGCGCAAACCAAAGAGACATTCTCCATCAGACACTGTCTTAACTGTGACTCCAGCAACATCATTTACCTTCTGTTCTGTATCAAATGCAGCTCCTCTCAGTATGTCGGTGAAACAAAAAATTCCCTCAAAACCCGTTTTTACTTGCACCGTTTCCACATCAACAAAAACACTGGAACCCATGTCACAAAACATTTTAACCAACCTGGTCATTCCCTTTCCGATATGAGATGCCTTGCCGTAGAACAAATCCTCAGTGACTACCACAGCCACAGATTTAAGTCCAGGGGAAATTAAGCTTTACCTTGTTTTGTGATATATATTAGGTTTTTATCTCGATCTCATGATTTGAGGGTGCTGAATCCAAATCCGTTGGAGGCCAAGTTGTAAATGTTGGGCATTTTGAGTTATGACGTAATATTCAATATGGCCGCCATGTGACTCTAGAGAACTGTAAAAACAAGCACTTAACGTAATTAATTTGTATCTAATGCTTTGTTTGGTAAGAAAAATAGTATAATTTGCTGAAATGATTCAAACTATGTGAACTATATCCTATTTTAGTACTTATTAACCCCCAGCCACTCTGCGGTGTGGGCTATCACAATATTTCGTTTCAACTTTTGCACTGCTGTCGTAAAATAAGCTATGTGGGTTTTTTCTAAGCTAAGGTGCATAGAGGATATTGAATTACTGATACCTATTTTATGTCTAAGCCTTTCATCTTAAATGCTTGACCTTGAATTTGCATTGAATATTTCAACTTTTTGTTTTAATATATTTTAAATCTCTGCAGTAACGGTCTCATAATTGGTACATTAGCCTATGGTTATATGGATGCTAACCTAAGTACCGATGACATCTCTAACCTTCATCTTAACGCTTGGCCTTTGTTGCTATGCGCCAGGCAGTACAATACAGCGATCAGTGTCGATTTATAGGTGGGTAAAATGGCCGACGCGCCATTGCATGGTGGGGTGAGTGAAGAAGGGGAAGAGTGGGGAAAGCATCAGAGGATTTGTTGGAGCGCGCTTCTTGCTTTTCCACCCTTGTTAGAGAATGGTGTACCTCGTCTACAATACTCCTCTGCACTACTCCTTCTGATAGTAATCATATCTCTCTCTCTCTATCTCTCTCTCTCTCTCTCTCTCTCTCTCTCTCTCTCTCTCTCTCTCTCTCTCTCTCTCTCTCTCTCTCTCTCTCCTCTCTCTCTCTCTCTCTCTCCCCTCTCTCTCTCTCTCTCTCTCTCTCTCTCTCTCTCTCTCTCCTCTCTCTCTCTCTCTCTCTCTCTCTCTCTCTCTCTCTCTATTTCTCTCTCTCTCTCTCTCTCTCTCTCTCTCTCTCTCTCTCTCTCTCTCTCTCCTCTCTCTCTCTCTCTCTCTCTCTCTCTCTCTCTCTCTCTCTCTCTCTCTCTCTCTCTCTCTCTCTCTCTCTCTCTCTCTCTCTCTCTCTCTCTCTCTCTCTCTCTCTCTCTCTCTCTCTCTCTCTCTCTCTCTCTCTCTCTCTCTCTCTCTCTCTCTCTCTCCCCCTTATCTCCCTGTTGTTTCTCTTTCATTCTCTCTTCCTCTTTCCGTTTCTCTCCCCCTGTTCTCTCTCTCCCACGGTTTGTTTGTTCTCTTTCCCCAGTCGATTATGCTGAGGGAAAGATATTTTAAATACTACATTATTACAAGTCTAACAAGACCTTCTTTCTGATTGACAGAGTTTCGACTAATAACATGTTTTTTTCTGTTGTTGTTGGATGTTTGCATATTATTGTATAATTATGCTACTTAAAAGCCTTCATCTAAACGAGGACATCATCCTTTGTATGCCTGTACTTGTATTCAGCAACGAACATATAAAACATATAACTTTCTAATGATCCACATAATATATTACACTGTGAGTGCTCCCCCCCCCCCCCCACACACACACACACAGTTTCCTCTCTTCTCTTCCCTCCTCCTCCCCTTCTTCCTCCCATTCTTTCTATCTCTCCCAGCCCCTCTCTTTCTCTCCTTCTTTTGCCTGTACTCCTCTTCTATGCTTTCTTTTTATTCCTCCTCCCTTTCTTCTTCTCTCCACTCCTTTTTTCCTTGCTCCCCCTCTCTCTCTCTTTGTCTTTCTCTCTCTCTCTCTCTCTCTCTCTCTCTCTCTCTCTCTCTCTATCTCTCCCTATCTCTCTATTGTCTTACTTTCCCTGTCTCTCTCATATCTCTTTCTCTCCCAGTCTCGCCCTCTTTCTTCTTCCTTCTCTTTACCCTCCACCCCTCTCCTTCCCTTCTGTTCTCTTCCTTTCTCTTTCTCGCCTTTTCTCCTTTTCTCACATCTACTCGCTCGCATTTTTCTACATTATTTTCTAACCCTAACCGATCAAGTCCCCCCCCCCCTCTCCCCCCCCCCCCCCCCCTCCACTCTTTCCTTCTTTCCCTCTCCCACAATGTCCTATGTCATCACGATTTGTTGTTGTTGAGCTGTACCTACTGGTGGTGATGCAGGGGAGAGTGGGGGCGTGAACACGAGCTATTAATGTGCACTATATCAATCAATCAATCAATCAATCAATCAACATTTATTATCCCCATTAAAATGAACAAGGACATTTTGCTTGCTGTCACATTAAATCATACAATAAAACACGATGCACACGACGAGAAGTAACATATCACAGATATCAGATTATGAGTAAAGCTTATACATGCACCACGACACACACACACTCTCTCTCTCTCTCTCTCTCTCTCTCTCTCTCTCTCTCTCTCTCTCTCTCTCTCTCTCTCATATACACTACACACCCCCGCTAATCCGCACATACAACTGCACCCATATGTACACGCACGCTTCCGCATCGTTTGTGAGCACCACTTGCATACTTATGAACTGTGCATATAAATACACCAATTTGTTGCACACACCCTCCACAACACACACACCCTCACCCAATTCCATCCACCTCCACCCATCACCACAAATGTATCCAAATCAGCATCGATACAAGGCATAGATAAATAAATAAATAAATAAATAAATAATCAAGGGGAATGCATCAATAAATAAATAAACAAGAGACAATAGGGTCATAAAAAAGAATAAAAGACAAATTGCACAGAAATTTAATCATTAAATTATTCATAGAAATAGTAAACTTTTATGCGGGCTAACCTGCACGCATGCCCCCTCCCCCCCTCCACACACACACACACACACACGTACAACAATCACACACAAACACACACACACATAATCGTATTCTTTTTTTTCAATGTGTTTTTTTAGCTGTTGGTGAGAATGCTTAGAAGGGTGTGCATGTGAACATTAGTTATGAATGTGCACGAGACAATCAAATCTTTATTCTCAATGTGGTTTAAAAAATATATAAAAAATAACGTCTTGAATTCTTATCACTGCTACTGTTGTTTTTTTTTCTTGGAGTGTGACTTGTATTGTCGGCATTTGGAGGCTTTGCACCGAGGAAGAGACATGGTCTCGAAATATTTACAATTTTAATAAATGTTTTAACAGTTATTTGCATTTGTTGTGTTTTCTTTATTTTTTTGCTATAATATATTTTCTATATTTTCATTATATTTTGTATGTATAGCAAACCAATATAGACCTTTAATGATGTTTTCGTGAAGTCTCGTGACAGAATCCATATAATTCTTTACTTATCTGTCGCAATTCTGCTCTGAACTTGTGGTCAGTCAACCAATACAGGTAGAATTTAGCAGCACTGTTACAGAAGAACAGAGAATAACTTACAGCATAGAACACCCAGTTCTGTCCGTTCTGAATGGGGTTGTTCTTATCAAAATAATAATCATATTCATCCATTATAACGAATACAGCAAAAGGTGATGTCAGGAGGACAAAGCACACGCTGGCAGCAATCAGGGTGACAGTCAATGAGGACACTTTCTGTTCTCTGACATCCTGGGAGCTTTGTTGCTTCAGAACACGGGTTCTTGTCCGCACTGATCTGACCAATGTCCACAACAGAACGCTGTTGGTGATGATCAGTATTAGGAAAGGGAAGAAAGTTACTTGAAAAAGGTCAATCCAAAACGAATATATACTTGATTTAGACAAACGGCAAACTCCTCTTTTTAAATAGTATTTTTCGAGAACGTGCCAATTCTTGGCAATGATAACGACCATCAGTATGGCTACTGTAGCTCGTGACTTTTCCTTGGTCCAGACAGCACTGACACGACGTGGCCACAACACAGAGGCGGCTCTGAGTACGGCGAGTGACACCAGCATCCATGACAATAGATATTCCACCGTGTAATATGTCACGTTGTACAACTTGCACTGCCAGGAGCTACCATCTCTGAAGGATTTTACACCTAATTGTCTGTCAAGTAGTCGGTTCAGAGGCCCTAGTATCAGCATCAACTGGTCAGAGAGGGCCAGGGTTTTGAAGAACACACTAGACGTGGAGGAAGGAAGACGACGCATGACGATACTTATCATGCAGTTCCCTATAAAACCAAAAGCACATGCAATAGTGTTGCCTGTATCCTCGATGAGATAAGATAGGTCTATGTAAGGCTGGCGTTGGTAATACCAGGAAGAACCACCCCGTTTGTAACGGTCTGAGTTGTGTAATGACCTGGTCACTTCAAAGACGGGGTCACTGAATGCACTTGGACTGTTTTCAGTTATCATCGTAGATGACGTCAGTTTTTCTAGTGAATCTTCACCACAACTGAAACACGATTATGTTCTTTATAAGTAAATTAATTAATTCTACGTTTGCTTCTCTGCTGACTTGGTGTAAAATATTGCAAACTGATGTTTGCTAACTGTTCATAACATTTGTGGATATATTGCGGTAATACAAATCACAATTCGCACGCCAGGTTACCTAAGATTTTTGTTTAGGTGCATATTGTGTGTTTTTATGGTCTTATTATTAGCTCCAAATCTGGTGATGTGATGTTGTGTAATTTCAGAGATAAAGTGGATAAACTGGTTTTTCACAGAGCCAGATTACCACTAGGTTTGGAACAGTACCTGAACATATGGTTTTAATCATTTCGGCTTCTTAGAAAACATAAGAAGGGAAAAAAGGGGAGGCTACTGTTGTAATCTTTGCTGATATTGTCCCCTGCACTCAACAGATGCTGACAGCAGCAACGTAAAACAACCTGCCTTACTGCTAACACTGACCATACGGCCCCCATTGACATGTGAGAAAGGACAGACTGGGATGGGCTGTTTCCGGGTTAAGTCAACCTTAGCATAGGAAGACTGGTTTGCTTCAAATTATGAACTGCCATAGCAAGGTAGTTCTCATGCAACAAGTTGATATTATTTGTTAATTTGATTCTTGCATTTTTTCTCAAATAAGAATTGATACTGCAAATAGTACTTGCACATTACCACCAGAACTTGAATCACTGTGAGTTTTGTCAATGTAGGAGCTATTGTTTAAAAACTTCAAGTGGGCTTTGCCCAAATCCGCCATTTTCAAGGTAAGCTGGTGTGGCTCTAAGGTAGCGAATTTTGAAACGAAAAGAGGTAGTCACTGCTGTATCGTCGTCGTAGCAGCAGCAGCAGCAGTAGCAGTAGTAGTAGTAGTAGTAGTAGTAGTAGTAGTAGTAATAATAATAGCAGTGTTGGTGTTAGTAGTAGTAGTAGTAGTAGTAGTAGTAGTAGTAGTAGTAGTAGTAGTAGTAGTAGTAGTAGTAGTAGTAGCAGTAGTAGTAGTAGTAGTAGTTGGCAAAATTACTCATTCCAATTGTGTAACTATCCATTAGTTAGCTCCCCTCTACCAAAATTACCTACGACACCCACCACCTAGCACTGTATGAGTAAATAGTCAAAGGGAGGCAACCCCAACATCATCCTTTGTCTCCCTTTCACTCTTTATTCATACAGAGCCAGTGCCAATCATTGTGGCTGGAAGTCTTTCGGTGTCTAAGTCAGTGACCAATGAAATTCTTCTTGATTCGAAAAAGGAGTTTCCTAAAAGGGCACAGAAACTTCCATAACTTCAATCCATTCGAAATTATACAGATGATCTACTTTGATAATGTGCTATCGATTTTCCTTCAATTTTAAGTACGCCAACCTTGCCGTCTCTCAGTGGGAGCATATTTCTTCCAAAATTGGTATAGATTATACTGCTATGAAACTAAGAAGATGCCACCAGTCGAAGCAAAATAACATATAGAAAATACTTATCCATATCATAAGAACTAATACCAGTGGTTTATATCAGTGAAATTTAGGTTTGAAGTAATTATATTTTCTTTAAAATTTATATCTAAAATGATTAAGAAAATAATCTCTCTTTTTTGCGTGTCACTCTCCTTTAGTTTTTGCATGTTGTATGTGGTAAGTCAACATAAAGTACACATAAATAATATATAGCTTTTGTCATATTAGTTCTATTAAAATAACTTCTGGTACACTTTTAAATGCGTTATCGGTATTGTTTACTATTCTCTCGTTGTTTTCATCATGTTAATTCAATAACTATTATATCATTCTAACAAATTAGAATTTGCTCTG
>JAGGCT020002317.1:0-75000 GCA_017654935.2 Phymorhynchus buccinoides
GCCAGAAGGATCTGCGGTCTTCACGCTCTCAGCGTCCTGGCCCGCGTCGTAGAGTTCTCGGATGAGTACTCTTCGGTCACCTTGATCTTTCTACCAGAATTCGGGGCTTGGGATCAGCTAGGCGGCGTTCCCTCGCCTCTGGTTCGCATCTCCCTCTTTCGTTCCGTCCTCGGCCCCGACGGTTTGGACCGTTTTTTCTGTCCGGTCGGGGCCCTCGGGCTTCTCCTTTCCGGAACTAAGCTTCTCTAAGCTTTTGGAGGTCGCGCGACACGTTCCTTCAGCTCGTCCTCCGAGACATCGAGGCCGGGAACGAAGGCGACGCTTTCTCTATCGGGAAAGTTTTGGTCGCCCGGGTTTCCATCTCTCTGTAGCGTAAGTGCCTAGATTTTTTGTCGGTCTTTCGCTCGTTTCGTGGGTATGTCATTGTCATGTTTTCTGGGGTTTTTTGGGTTGGTCAACCCTCTCCCTCGTATCCTCGGTTGATATGATTCTGAAATCATAGTTTTCCCTGGGTTCTATCATGGCTATTTTTGAAGCATCACCCGCCCCCGCTGGGGCAAACTGCAATTGTTTTTAGGTGTTGGTAGTGTATGGCTAGAATAGATTGATGGATTTTAATTAATATTACAATCTATCTAGCTAAATACCTACCAACACCTGAAACAAAAAGGGTCCCTCCCTTCCTCCCTCGCTTCGGATGCTTCTTTTTTAGGGAGTATCAGGAATGAGGGGAAGTCACCCCGGATGACTAGGCTACGGTATGCTATCATGGGAACTAACCCCACCGCGATAGCCGGCCTAGTAGGCCTAGCTCCGTGGCTGACTTTGTTTCTTTTATGTGTTAAGGTTTAACCCAGGTCGGTTGGTGTGCATGCAATTGTTTTTAGGTGTTGGTAGGTATTTAGCTAGATAGATTGTAATATTAATTAAAATCCATCATTGTGAATGAATCACTCAGCTCAGGATGTTTCCCCTCTGCATTTAGAACCGATGTTGTCCGGCCTCTCTTGAAAAAACCCTTTCGGCCCGTGTCCAACCTGTCCTTTCTAAAAGATTGTTCTTCTCCAGCTCCAGGCTCACTTAGAACATCACAATCTCCTCTATCCGTTGCAGTCTGCCTATCGTGCTGATCATAGCACTGAAACTGCTCTTCTGAAGATAGTTAACGATCTTCTTTCTGCTCTTGATGATGGTAAGGTTTCTCTGCTATCCCTGTTAGACCTATCCTCTGCCTTTGACACTATAGATCACTGTACCCTTCTATCTCGACTGCAACATACCTTTGGTATCTCCGATAAAGCTCTTTCATGGTTCCGTTCATACCTTTGTGGTCATACTCAGGTTGTCTCTGTTAACGGTTTCTCTTCTCACTCAGCTGGTCTGGAGTATGGAGTTCCTCAGGGTTCTGTTCTGGGCCCCATTCTCTTCGTCCTTTACACACAACCTATTTCTAACATTGGTACTCACCATGGCATCTCCCACCACTGCTTTTCTGATGACAATCAGGTTTACAGGTCTGACGATATCTCTCAGCTTCCTTCTATCATTGAACGAACTCAGTCATGCATTTCTGACATCAAGGCTTGGATGACTGACAACAAACTCCAACTTAACAACGACAGGACTGAAATTATTTTCATTGTCCCCAAGAGACTTTTGTCTACAAACTCGCTCCCTACTTCTATCCAACTATTGAACTCTCATTCAGACTTCTGCAAGGGTTCGCAATCTTGGCTTCACACTGGACCAAACACTTTCTTTTCAAACTCAAATTTCCTGTCTGTCGTGCTTGCTATCTGGAACTCTGTCACATTGCTTCTGTTCGTCATCTTCTCTGAAGACGCCACCAAAACTCTTATCTCTGCCTTTGTTCTCTCTTGCTTAGACTACTGCTATTCCCTTCTTGCTGGCTGCCCACAAAATCTTCTCGCTAAATTGCAGAAAATTCAGAACAATGCTGCTCGCCTTGTACTGAGGTGTTCCAAATTCTCTCACTCTACCCCAATGCTTGAATCTCTTAACTGGCTTCCTGTCGGAATGCATATCGAATACAAGCTCTCTCTGCTCTGTTGCAAATCCCTGAATGGCTTGGCTCCTTCTTATCTCGCTGATCTTCTGAACCGTTACACACCTCTTAGACAGTTACGCTCCTCTTCTGACACTTCTCTCCTCCAGATCCCTCGTTACCGCACCAAGACCCTTGGCGAACGCTCCTTCTCTTTCCAGGCTCCCTTCTCTTAGAATAGACTCCCTTTACCTCTCTGTTCTGCCAACTCCCTTTCTTCATGTAAGTCTTCTCTCAAAACTACTCTTTTCAAATCTAGCCTGCTATATTATTTTTCCAAAGTACTGTGCCCATTCCATCCGCATGTGCTTGTGTGCATGCGTGTTGTTTGTGCGTGTGTGTGTACGTGCGTGTGTGTGTGCGTGTGTGTGTGTGTGTGTGCGCGTGTGGTGCGTTCGTGTGTGTGTGTGTGTCTGTTGAGTGCGTGCGTGTGTCTGTGTTTAGTGCGTGCGTGTGCGCACGCGCATGTGTATAATATATTTTTGTCGTTTCTTTATTTATATTGCTTGCTGGTTTATTCATTTGTTATTGTAAGCGCTTAGGGCTTTTTTTAAGATTAGGACTAGGGGCTATAAATGCTAATTATTATTATTATTATAAATCAATTTTTTTCTTCAGCTGCAGGGGGACATTACCCCTAGACTCCGGCCTTTCAGTTTTTTTCATTTTGTGTAGTTGGACCCATGCCACTGTCGCACAGAATACAGACAGAATTCATTTTCCCCTCGAACCATCCGCGACTGAAACAGGCTACCAGAGGTGGCTGTGTCTGCCACCTGTCCCAGCACCTTCCAGTTCATCCAGCAAACTACGATTTTTGTGTGTAGATGTTCCTGTTTGACGCGGCATCATGTTGGGGATCCACAGGGAGAACCAGTTGGCTGGGTCATTGTAGATTAGGTTTTCTCTCTCTCTCTCTCTCTCTCTCTCTCTCTCTCTCTCTCTCTCTCTCTCTCTCTCTCTCTCTCTAGCGTTCAAAGCGCGGCAGATTGCTATAACCTGAATGCTTATTTGTGCATGTACTGATGTTTATATGTATTTGTTATGTTCCCCCTTCCAATGGGGGCCTTGGCCTTATGGAATAAAAATTTGCATTTCATTTAATCTCTCTCTCTCTCTCCCTCCCTCCCTCCCTCCCTCCCTCCCTCCCTCTCTCTCTCTCTCTCTCTCTCTCTCTCTCTCTCTCTCTCTCTCTCTCTCTCTCTCTCTCTCTCTCTCTGACTTCGAACCTCGACCGAAATAGTACCACGAAAATCAAACTGTTGATTGCAGGTATTTAGCCGGAAGAAGAAGAAGAACAACAATGTTTACATAGTTCAGGAGTACTGTCACCACTATATGTAATTATTGAGGCTGTGGGTTTTGTTCCCCCTCCAGGTCTGCTGGATATCTACGGCTTTGAGATCTTCCCCTCCAACAGTCTGGAGCAGCTGTGCATAAATTATGCAAATGAGCGCCTGCAGCAACACTACGTACAGCATTTTCTGAAAACCCTGCAGGTCAGTAAGGAGAGTGTGTCACGGCAGTCAAGTTCAGTCCAACTCTTCACATTTAGTAGCATGCACTATCTTCCTTTTGCACTCGGCTGCTCCTACCCACTAAACCACCACCGCAGCCATAGCATCGTTCCTTCCCTCCTTTTTCTGTACATTTCCATTGTGTTTACTTGTGGAATGGTTCCTTTTTGTGTTTGCAGAAAATTCAAATCCTGATTTGGTGCTTAAAATACTATTCCCAGTACAGATTGTATTCCCTAATAGTTATGTGTGTTTTGTTATGATTGACCAAAGGAGACGTGGATTCAAACTCTGTAAGTGGAGATTATACGAAATGTTTAATGTGTTTTAGCCTGAACTTTTCAGTATCCGAGTAGTGTCTGTTAGCTGAACACGAGTACAGTGCGTGATAGCCTAGCCTTCCGGCGACTTTCTGGGTTTGCGTGACCTTTGGGGCTGACCTTTTTGCAAAACAGATTGAGTGTGTTTATAAGTATAGTATAGTATAGTATAGTATAGTATAGTATAGTATAGTATAATGTGGGACTGGCTCAAGCCTAAGCCTCGCGGCTTTTAAACGTCCCTTCATTGATACTATTTTGTTTGCTTAAGCTAAGTTAAAGCATGTCTTTTAAAATTATGATTGTAATTCAATCATCATGTCAAGAAAATGGAACAAAAACTGGCACATGAAATAATTAAAAAAGATATCAAAAATGGGAATTAAAGCAACCATGGATAATACTTAACAATGGTGAACTTGAATTGGTAGTTTAAATTGAGTACGAAAAAAGGGAAACCATTTTGAGACAATGACAATTTTTCAGAATAAAACCACTTTTAAGGAAGAACAAAAAAACAAAACAAAAACAACAACATTATACGACAACATGGGAATATGAGAGAGGGACGGAGAGAGAGGGGGAGAGAGAGAGAGAGAAAAAAAGCATCGATTTACTTTAAAAAAACTATGCGAAATATGAACAGTTCTGTTCTTTTACACACACACGCGCGCGCACACACACGCGCACACAGAGAGAGAGAGAGAATGATCTGGAGTTATTTGTTTTCTATACATTTTTATTTGTGTTGTAATTATTCATTTCATAATACAAGCCTTCTTCTGAAAAAAAGGCATCGATTTACTTAAAAAAACTATGCGAAATATGAACAGTTCTGTTATTTTACACACTCACGCGCGTGCGCACACACATGCACACACACATTCACAGATACAGAGAGAGAGGGGGGATCATTAAATTTATTCATAGAAATATCGTTGCCTCATGAGAAGAGGTACAATATTAGTATTTTGCAAAGTGTAAGGCTTTGTTTCAATAAAAATGAGAGTGAGAGGGGGGAGATTTTTTAAAATTTTATTTTATAGATCAGATCCATTTCTTTTCTTCACAAAGCTAATGTAAATTCATGTTAGATGGAAGAGGAAAAAATAAAACATAGGAAAACATAATCTTAAGTAACTATAGGCCAAATTTATGAGTGTTAGATTGAGTGAGTAGAAAGGTGTTGTGTGGAGAAAATGTGTGCTGAACTGAGGACACAACTGAACAAAATGGATTATCCTGGGATTTCCCGGCATCAGAACGTGAGTAAAAAACAACATACCCATTGTCTGTGTGTGTATGACTGTGTGTGTGTGTGTATGCGTGTGTGTATGTGCGCATGTGTGTGCGTGTCCAATGTGCCTGTGGCCTGTTTGCGTCTGTGTGTATTTGTGCTCGTACTTGTGTGCATGTGCATGTATGCGCGCGTCTGTGTGTGTCCTTATGCCTGTCTGTATGCATATTTGTCTCTTCCCCCCCCCCCCCCCCCCCCCCCCCCCCCTCTCAGTCTTTCTGTTGTACATTATGCATGCATGCAGGCCCCCTTCTCTCTCAATCTCTCTCTCTCTCTCTCTCTCTCTCTCTCTCTCTCTCTCTCTCTCTCTCTCTCTCTCTCTCTCTCTCTCTCTCTCTCTCTCTCTCTCTCTCTCCGTATGTGTGTCTGTGTGTACACGTGCCAATGTGTTTGCATGCGTGCATTGATATACATGTGTCTATGTGTGCAACAACGTTTGAACTGATGCAATTGGCCGATGCATGCAAGCCTATTGCGCTATTTCTGTTTTTGTTCTTCTACCTGCATCAACTTATATGGTGCATGTGTGTGTGTGTGTCCATGTTGATTGCGCCTGCGTGTGTGATTGCATGCGTATGTGTGTGTAAGCTTTTCAGTATGCAAGATGTTTTTCCTTTATTGAAATGTGTTCTCTATCACATTTCACCCTTCTTTGCCTATGCCTCTTACTTTATGCATGCTCCTCTCTCTCTCTCTCTCTCTCTCTCTCTCTCTCTCTCTCTCTCTCTCTCTCTCTCTCTCTCTCTCTCTGTGACAACACGGAACCACCTGTGTGCGTGCATGTTTTGTACGTGCATGTGTATGTGTGAGTATATGAGTGCATGGGTGTACGTGTATGATATGTATCTATCTTCAATATGTCTGTCTCTCAGATTCTCTCTCTCTCTCTCTCTCTCTCTCTCTCTCTCTCTCTCTCTCTCTCTCTCTCTCTCTCTCTCTCTCTCTCTCTATGTATGTGTGTCTGTGTGTACACGTGTCAATGTGTTTGCATGTGTGCATTGATATACGTGTGTCTATGTGTGTACAACATTTGAACTGTTCCAATCGGCCGATGCATGCAAGCCTATTGCGCTATTTTTGTTTTTGTTCTTCTCTCTGTGTGACAACACGGAACCATCTGTGTACCTGTGTGCATGCATGTTTTGTACATGCATGTGTATGTGTGAGTGTATGAGTGTGCATGGGTGTGCGTGTATGATATGTACCTATCTGTCAATATGTCTGTCTCTCAGATTCTCTCTCTCTCTCTCTCTCTCTCTCTCTCTCTCTCTCTCTCTCTCTCTCTCTCTCTCTCTCTCTCTCTCTCTCTCTCTCTGTCTGTGTATGTGTGTGTGTCTGTGTGTACATGTGTCAATGTGTTTGCATGCGTGCATTGATATACGTGTGTATATGTGTTTACAACATTTGAACTGTTCCAATCGGCCGATGCATGCAAGCCTATTTGCGCTATTTCTGTTTTTGTTCTTCTAACTGCATCAACTTCTATGGTGCATACATGTGTGTGCGTGTGTGTATGTGTGTGTGTCCATGCTGATTGAGCCTGCGTGTGTGATTGCATGTAAGCTTTTCAGTATGCAAGATGTTTTCGCCCTTCTTTGCCTATGCCTCTTACGTTATGCATGCTCATCTCTCTCTCTCTCTCTCTCTCTCTCTCTCTCTCTCTCTCTCTCTCTCTCTCTCTCTCTCTCTCTCTCTCTCTCTCTCTCTCAAGTTTGTGCATATATTTGCTTCTCATAACTTATAGTAGCTGTTTAGTTTGTTTCATGTACATTCACATTCAAATGGGCCAATGGCCTCTGAATAAACCGTCTTGCATCTCTCTCTCTCTCTCTCTCTCTCTCTCTCTCAAGTTTGTGCATATATTTGCTTCTCATAACTTATAGTCTGTTTAGTTTGTTTCATGTACATTCACATTCTGGCCTCTGAATCTCTCTCTCTCTCTCTCTCTCTCTCTCTCTCTCTCTCTCTCTCTCTCTCTCGTCTTTACTTTCCAAGTGAGAGCAAGGCGGGATTTTAATGCTAAGGTACTTTATATTTATGTATGTTAATGGTTGTGTGTGAGTGTCCTAGTCGTTCATGTTCTTTCAACATAATAAATTTTAATACAGTGGAATCCGCTTTATCGGCCACTTTTGGGACAAGGCAAAATGTGGCCGATAAAGCGAATCGGACGATAAAGCAAACATCGAGATACTGTATGACGCAATTATGCAAGTAAAAAACAATGACGTCAAAATTAAATGTTGCAGTTCAAATTCCAATGAGAGGGCTTCATCGACTTCATTGTCTTTGCCTGTTCTCTTCCTTTTCTTTGTCACAGAAACCTGACCATCTGTAAGTTGACTTCGTAAAACGTTCTCTTCAGCAATCCATCGGCAAAGTGTCTTTCGTGGAACCCCTATCTCAACTGCCAACTGCTGCTCTGATGTGGTTGGGGGGTACAACCGCACTTTGTCTAACACGTCGATTTTTTGTAAAAGACTGTAATCGTTGCGTTTGGCCATCCTGTCAGCTGTCAGTTCTTAGTGTGAAGTGACTTCCAGTGTGAGAGACAAATTGAAATTAATAAAATCTGTCAAAACACAAGAGTTCATACAGTACAGTGTATGTGTACTGTATGTGAACACTTTATTAATCCTACAACTTGACAGCAGCACGAGTGAAAGACAATGATTTTGTTTTCTTGAGTGATTTTAATGCCATGCAGGGTCTTTCAATTGACAACAGCTCACCTTCCAACTTCACACTCAACCATGTAAACGTCAAAAGCATGTTGTCAGTTTGTCTGTTGTTCTCCCTCTCAAAAATATAGGGGTAAAGAGGAAAAATTAGAGAGAAAAAGTGGCCAATAAAGCGAAATTGAAGATTTCAGCTTTGGCCGCAAAAACAAGCAAAATAACACATGCTAAAGAAGAACAAATTCCGTATATTAGGAAATTGGCAGATTAAGGGGCTTTGGCCGATTATCCGAAGGCCGATAAAGCGGATTCCACTGTAGGTTTTTTTCTCGTGAGTTTGCAAATGTAAACATGATAAAATACGGGTTTTTTTCGTAAGCTTCTCTTCTTTGAGCATTATTCATGCTGGAAGAGTCATCTTTACATTACATTTTAGCTTCTCTTGTTAGAATCATTTTTCAGACTGAAAGAGTTATCTTTACATTGCGCTTTGTGCTCATTAGAAAGCGCTATATAAGTATCCGTTTATTATTATTATTATTATCATTATTATTATTATTACAAGCTTCTCTTGTAACGTTGGAATCATTATTCAGACTGAAAGAGTCATCTTACATGAATTTCTGTTCTTGGAAGCATTAGTCTGGTTAAAGAAAGATGCATTGTCGTCAATAAAAACTACATAAAGTACTCTTCTCTTTTTTTTTAACTCCAAGACTTAATCAGTGTTGCTTCCTCCCACCCCCCACACCCCGCTCCCCTCCATTTCCCTTCCCTCAGCGTTCTGTGAAACTAAAGAATGTAGGCCTAGGCCTAATAGAGGATGGGTCAGTTTGTTTTCCACACAGTCTCTCTGGCCTTGCAGGGCTGGAGAGAGGAGGGAAAGGGTAGAGAGGTGACAGAATGGTGGAGGTGGGACGGACAAGATTGGGAGAAATGTTTCGCTGGCGGTGCCAGTGAGGCTGTGTGGCAAATTTTTATCCAGTGAGCCAGGCACACAGTTCGGCTTTTGTTAATTTGTCTTTCCCGACCTCCACGTTTGTGCATTGCTGCTGTCCAGACTAAGTGGACGAGAGAGAACTGCCGTGGTGTGTGTGTGTGTGTATGTGTTTGTGTGTGTGTGTGTTGTTTTTTTGTGTGTGTGTGTCAAAGTCAAAGTTTTATTTAAAGATGGACATTGATGGATATGCATGCTTTTTTTCATCAAGCCATCTAACAAAGACAAAATGAAAACACACACGCACCATACACAAACCATATTGCTTATTTACATTGAAAAATGAAGTAAATAATGGAAAGCTTACGAAAAGCAAAACATTAAACACGTGTTTATGTGTGTGTATTTTTCTTTGTGTATGTGTATGTATGTGTGTTTGCGCTTTGATTTGATTTCTATCAAGATTTAGCGCCGTATAAATACTGTATTTATGTTGTTGTGTGAGTATGTGTTTGCGTGTGTGCGTGTGTACTGAGGATCGAAAAGTGATTGGACAAACTGTTCTGAGCTCTGAGATGAAAGAAATCAATAGGACATTGTCCTGGCTCATGCAGAAATCAATAAGACAAAGCGTGCCAGTGTAATCAGACATTTGTCCTGACAGGAGAGAACACAATCGGACATTTTTCAATTTTAATAGGTCATGTCAATGACCTGTGACCGGGACCTCAGGACATAACTATTGTGTTTGTGACCTTATTTGCATATGTCAAGGGAACACTTTAAATCCTGGAAGTTTAAAAAAAAAAATACTGGCAAAATCTTAAATGTTCCCAGAAAAATTTAGTTATAAAGTAAATTAAGCAAATGTTCTTAAGCGTACAAAGAAGTGATTGTAGAAATGAAGAGTTGAGAGAGAGAGATGCCTTTATACCTATTCAGTTTTTAAGTCTTTCTTTCTTCTTCTTCTTTGTTTGCTCAGTTTCCTGTCATATGAGCGTAGGTGCGTCATTCTGCCGTTACGCGCCTAACTAACAAATAGTTAGGCCCAGCATGTCCGACTTCGGCTGAAGAAATCTTTGTACAAATTTATAGAAAAAAAGGCAGGAGAATGGACCAGTAAGATAGAAAGATAGCAGATGAAGTAAGCAAAGGGAAAAAAGGCAGAGTAAAAGAGAGCGACAGATTAGAGGAAGTTACAAACAGAACTTCCAGAAGGTGGGAGAACTATTTGTATGAAAGACACCCTCCCCCCCCCCGGTATCCCCACGGGGGGTCTTGCTTTCTAAGTCTCTGTTTCTGTCTTTCTATGTCCGACTATCTGTTTGTCTGTCAGTCTATTAGTCAGTTTGTCTGTCTGTCAGTCGGTCTGTTTCTCTCTCTCTCTCTGTATGTCTTACTCTCTTTTAGTAAAAAGTTTTACGGACTATAAGGCAAGACTTTTTTTTCACAGACTGAGACCTCTGCGCCTTGTAATAGAACTAACAATGAATTATAGTAAGAAAATATAACTAAATCTGAATTTTGTGTACCATATTTTTCGGACTATAAGGCACACCTTTTTTTTTATAAGGGCACCCCCCAAATTTAACACAAAATTAAGATTCTGTTATTATATTTTCTTACGATTTTATTAGTCATAATATAAGGCGCAGGGGTCTCAGTTTGAGAAAAAAGCATGGGTGCTACTCTTTTAGTTTTTAATTTGACCAGAAACTGAACTTCAGTTTTTTTTTAGTTCATCAAAAATAAAAAGAATGAAAATTTGACCACAAGCGATTTGGGGCATTTTGAACTTGGTTGTTCTATCTTGGAAGTTTACAAAGGCAATGTAATAATTTTACAAGGCTTATCAGACTCAAACTGTCTGTCTATTATTTTAACTGTCTGTCTGTCTGTCTCGTTATCTCTCTCTCTTAAGTTGTCCCCTACCCCCCCCCCACCTGAATCATCCGACAGGGCTCTGCCCCTATGCTCTACCGGGGCCATGGGTCCCAAGATCCCTGCTTTTCATTTTGGGGAGTTGCACCCATGTAAAAAGTATCGCCTTATAGTCTGTCAAATACTGTAAACATTTTGGGGTTCACCTCATATTAAAAAAAAACCCACAGTACAGTGGAACCTTTTAAAATCATCCCAAATGAGGTCTTATAAGGGAGGGGTCTTATAAGAGAGGTAATTTTAATACTTACAAAGAAGGGCAATGTCTCAGTCAGAGAAGTAGGTCTTATGTGGGAGGGAGTCTTATAATGGGAGGTCTTATAAGGGATGTTCCACTGTACTTTTAAATTGTGTGTAGATGGAGTACAGAGAGGAGGGCCTACGGTGGGTGCCCATCGACTACAACGATAACAGACTCTGCGTCAGCCTCCTGGATGGCAGAATCAGCATCTTCAGTCTGCTTAATGAGGTTCGCTTCTATCTTCTTCTTCTTCTTCTTCTTCTTTATTATTATTATTATTATTAGGTACTTTATAGTCACAGAGGCGCCTCTGTGAAATTCGGGTTGCTCCCACCTGGAGAGCGTGTCACAGCCAGAGGCGCGCCACCCACTTTTTTTTCTTCTTTTTTTGCATGCGATTTTTGTGTAACTGATGAGGAAGGAAAGGGTGGTGGTGGTAAATTTTGACCAAATGACAACTTTTTCGTTGCCACTGGGTTTAACGTATGCTAAGTGCATGGGCACACAGGACCTCGGTTTATCGTCTCATTCGAAAGACTCCATGTTCAGACCATAAGGTAAGGCCTAATGCAAAGAGAGAGGAAAAATCCCCTGTACCCAGGTACTTCTGCGTTCCAAGGCCATATGGCCGTAAATGGGTAAGGTAGTAAGGTAATGGGCAGTGGGTGGATTTATTTATTTATTTATTAAGACAACTTTTATAGCGCCTAATCTTTAAGCTCTAAGCGCTTTACAGAAATCACTAAAATAAACACAATGAACAAAAAGTATACATCAAACATTGACCAACACCCCCCTTCCCTGATCCCTCAGTCAATTTCTCAATCACGCCCAAATAATGAATGACATAATCTACAGTACACTTTCGCAACCAACTTGAAACACTCACACTGATGGACGCTTAAAGACGCCCAGGCCACACTATTAACAAATCACACTCACACCCACACTTATAACGATAGAAAGAGAATGAGAAAGAGACAGACAGACAGAGAAAGACAGACGGAGACACAGAGAGCCAGACAGAGGGACAGACAGAGAAAGAGAGAAGAGAGAGACACAAACAGAGACAGAGATATATAGTAGGTAGGGCCACGTCTCTAATGACGCTGTGAAACACTGTCCGACTGCTACAAATTTCACTACTTTTCAACTTCTGATTTCTTACTGAGTACTCCATGCATGCCAAAGAAACACACGTCGATAAATAAAACAATCTTTGCTGCTTACGTCGATGGGGATTCTGTGTGAAAGAATGTTGGTTACTTTGAACAACTAGCGATGACAGGAGACGTAGGTGACGATAAAAATCACGGCATGACCAAAGTTTTGACGCTACTATGCCCGTACCAGAAACGGCTTCTCCTGACAAACGGGTTTAGCGTTTTCGCTTGTGGACCAATGGAAATATCCGTTACGCCAACAGAAACTTAACGCTTTCCGCTATTAATCGATGTTCATATCAAAGAGATAGGGGTCGATTAAGACCGCAAGATCAAGGAATCAAAACATAGCAATGTGTTTCAAAGCCAATCGAAGATTCATTTCGAAAGAATACATTTTGAGGAGCACATGCTTAAAAAGTTCATTTTGTCCTCTTTTAAACGATGTACGGCATGACTAACCACCATTGTAAGCGAAATCGCTGTTTGAAGCAAAAGGTGGTAGACCGCATTCAGAGCTTGCCATTTTGGCTGACGTTCGATGGAGGCCTTTTTCAATGATTAGAGTCTCAGACTCGGCCAGTAAATGCTTTTTCATTCGTTATTTACTGAAACAAATATCATTATTTTGATCTAGATTTGTTCTGTGGAGTTTCGCGGAGTTAATAACAACAAGAATGTCGAGAGTTTCTTTTTTTTAAAATACAATAAATGTATCGGAAGCAAAACAAGTAGATCTAGATCTATAAAACATTCGGAGATTCCCTGTAGGCCTATGCTTGGTCTGATAATCATCAAGATTTGTAGGTTTTTTGAGGTATGGACCCGCTCTTGTCACTGAAACAATTAACAGAATACTCACGTTTTTCGCCTATTTTTTTGTAGTGTGTCAGAGTTGATTTTATATACTTTGAAACAGTTTTTTACTTGGTCTAGATCTACTGGCTAGTCAAGAAACGGAACTAGGGACTTACGTCTGTAGGGCCTATATATATAGTTCTGGCTCAGCTCAATAATATTTTGTCTCCTATACATCCCTGGTCTCGGGTAAAGAAGAAAATAAAACGAAATAAAAATCAATTAAATAGACAAACAAACAAACAGACAGACAAATAAATAAGTAGAGATCAGATAATGTTGTGGTAGTAAATGCATAGGGTCTGAAACCACTTATGTGTTGGTATGATTTGTTTTTAAATCAGGTAGACAAAGTAGGCCTGTGACTGTGAGGCTCTGTGTGTGTGCGCGCGTGTGTATGTGTGTGTGTGTGCGCACGGACAGGGGTGGGTGGGAGGGGGCACGTGTATATGTGTGTGCGTGCGAGCGAGCAAAAAGTCTCTCTCTCTCACTTTGTGTGTGTATGTGGGTACGCACGTGCGCGCGCGCGTGTGTATGAAAGAGAAACAGAACAGCGTGTGTGTACGAGAGAAAGAGAGAGAGACTATCTGTGCGTGTGCGTGCGTGTGCGCGCATGTGTGTTGGTTGAGAAATGTATGTTGAAGTAAAATGTTCAGTCAGTTTGATTATAGTCGTGCGCACAGCACATTATTTCTGTTGTGTAGTATTGTTATGCTTTATCCAGCCTTATGGCACGCTTGCACACTTAGGCCTATTGCAGTTTTACACGGTGTGTGTGATTTAGTATGCATGTATGCATGTGTTCCTGGATTATGAGAGTGCCTACACGATGGTGTATTTGTGTGAACACACACACACAAAAATTTGTTTAAATAGAAACAAAAAAGCAGAAGGGGGGGGGGGGGGGGGGGGGGCGGGGGGGGGGGGGGGGGGGGGGGCTGGGGGCCAAGGGTTCCAGACCCCCTCTTTCTTAAAAATAATGAAACAGAGGGAAGAATAAGCGCATATGCATGCACACACTCACACACCCATGCATGCACTCACACACATGATTTTATCCAGTATTATAACTACACATGCATTGCAAACTAAAGCAAAGGTGTCTGAAGTACAAGTGTTGCCAATAAAATTTTAAAGTACAAATGAAACTATCGCTAATATAATGGATACAACTAAAAAAATAAAATAATTAAAAAAATGCCAGTGCTGAGAATCGGACCCCACCCTTTTCCCCCAAAAAAACAAACAAAAAACAATTCATGTCGCTGAGCGGCAGCTAAATTTCCTTGCGGGCTATACCTAGCACTCATCAGCACCACCAGTTAATAGGTACTTAATGGTTCAAAACATGTTTCAATAGGGGTATGAACAGTAACGGCATTAGTCTGTTATAGTTTATTTCATGCCCAGATTGCACTATTTTGCTTCTCGGATTTAAATTGTTTCCTGGGGAGCATGCCCCCGGAACCCTCTAGGGGTCTTGGTGCTTCGCACCTTCAATAAATTAGCCCCCTCCCCTTAAACACTTAGGTCCGGCCCTGCACAGAAACACACACACAGAAACACACACGCACACAGAATGCACACACTCCTAGCAGGATCACACACACACACGCGCGCGCGCGCACACACTCACAAAGAAATATCTACATATTTAACTAAACATAGATAAAATACATATACATCATAAAATAACAATTTACAATCAGATTACATTAAAAAAAAAAATTTTCAATTTACACATTCACAATAACCGCAAAAGTAAGGTATACAATAGGTACACACAAGGTTCACAAACATTCAAAAATAGACAAACACGCTCATAAAAGCAAATTAAGACATACTCGTATTCACCGCACTCACGGGTTTAAAACCAACAAGAAAAAATAGATTTAATGTAAAATAAATTAAAAGAAAATGTATTCATATAATATCCCTTTCACAGATACACACACACAACACACATACACACACATGCACGCGCGCAGAGAGAGAGAGAGAGAGAGAGAGAGAGGACAGTTGTCAAAATAATGAGAGGAACTGACCTTATGAATCAAAGCTACACACACGCTCACACACACACACACACACACACACAACACACACACACACACACACACACACACACACACACACACTATTACCATCAACACAATCACTACCACTCACGCCACCCAAAAACACAATACATAATGAAACAAACTGTTGAATAAAGCCTCAACATTCTCTCTCTCTCTCTCTCTCTCTCTAAGTCTCTCTCTCTCTCTCTCTCTCTCTCTCTCTCTCTCTCTCTCTCTCTCTCTCTCTCGCAACAATGCTGACGCAGACAGTCAACACACAGTCAACTAACATAAGGGGTGTGTGGGACGGGGTGGGTGGGATATAATCGAGAAGTAATGTGGCCTAAAGGTTGTGATGTAGTTTGACTAGGTTGGTTTTGAGAGCTGATTTGAAAGAATGTTAGGATTGAATATGGCGAATTTCGCGTGGTAAGGAATTCCAAACTGATGGGGCCGAAAAGGAAAATGACCTTTATCCCATTGCCCATGCCACCATATCTTACTTCCTGGCCTTTTTGCATCCTTTCGAGAGATGCCGATTAAGGATTCATGGTTATAGGAACGTTCGCTAAATGGTCACTGCTCTGTTCTGACTTTGACCTTAAACTTGCCCAAGGTCAAGGTCACTAAGCTTCAAAATGTTCCCACTGGATGCCTTGGGTGTTACTGATTTGGAATATATAAGGTTGTTTGTGTGTACTACGAATACTACAAAGACTACAGCCATAGGTCAAAGTTCAAGGTCAAGATCAACAAGATACAAAATGACCCCAGCTACAATCCTTGGGTGGTACCTATTAAGAATATATGTGATTATATAGATACATGACCTATGAGTTGCTGACTACAGCCACAAGGTCGAAGGTCGGGGTCATACTGACCAAGAATATATGTGGATATGTGGGTGTACGCCCAATGGTTTTGGGGCTATAGAATGTTTTTAGATGACGAGGTCAAAAGTCAAGTTCAGAGACCATCAAGGTAATCATTACTGTGCATCGCGCATTACATTGAGTCAGTCTACTAATCTACCAAACGTGGCATTTTTGACTGCAAAAAAATGTTAAAGATATGGAGTTTTTAAAAAAAGAATAAATCTGAGGTCAAGGTCAAAGGTCAACAAGATAACCACTACCCAATATTCTGAAGGCCCTTAAGCCAATATATCCACATACCAAGTTTCAAAACTGTATCTCCAACGACTTAAACATTATGGCCATCAGACCAAAATAATCAAGTTTTCAAGGTCTAATTTTAAGGTCAAGGTCAGGGTGATTGTACATTAGCCAATGAATGTCTTTTTGTCTTGGTAATACATCATCTCACAACATATGAAGCGACTTTGTTCTGCAGTATGCTTGGGACAGAGAGACAAACACCGACAAGAAAAGAACAAAATCAAATAGACCGTAACAAACATACTCCTATCCCACAATAGTGGGGCAAAGGACAATAAATCATCTTGCAAGACACTGTGGAGACGGTCAGCAGTTCTGGAGTACAAACATTCAAAAGATGTGTTGTTCTGGAGACAGGAAAACCGCTTGATGTTGGAATATTTTATGGAACAAGGAACTGTGATGGTTGCAGTGGTACTAATCTAAGGTACTTTTTAGTACCAGGGCTAATATTAGTTGTGTGTGTGAGTTACAGTTTGTTTATTTTCCACAACTGTTAACGTTTTCTTATTCTTTAGTTCATGCTGAATCCCTGCATACCAGTTTTTTTGCTGTCGGTCCAGTAGTTTTAGAAATATTGTCATGTTAGTGTCAGTTGTGCTGAAATTTGCCTATTGGACAAAAGCGAAAATAGCGGTTTTTAGCCATTTTTGCACCTCTATATATTCTAAACTGTACATTTTGATTACACAGAAAAAAATTGGCATGTCGTATATGTTGCCTACTATTACAAAATACAAGTTTCAACTTTTCCAAAATAGCGCAAAATATTGGATATTTATAAGCAATTATTTTATAAAGTATAGAAGATATTTAACTGAAATTTTGCATGTGAGTTTCTATTACGGGTTTGTTTATAAATATGCATTTGGTTTTTGGCTACCTTGAATTTTGACCGTTTTTGTAGATATACCTATATATAGGACTGAAATACAGTTGCATGCATCATAAAATAACAACTTACTATAATTTGTACATACAATAGTCACACACACAAACAAAGGCACATAATATTCAATATTAATAAACATTCACACACACACACACACCCCACACACCCCTACACACACACACACACACACCGACACCCACGCATGCACGTACGCGCACACACACAAACACACAGACACACACGATTAGTGGAAAAACATTAAATGAATGACACTCACACACATACTAATAAAATAGCATTTTGAAACACTTATAACGTAAAATCATTTTAAAACAGTGAGACAAAATGAATAAAGAAATAAAAATACACAAGTACATAAAATGTTCACAATATTAAAATACATCCATCCAGCCCATCCTTTCACAAACACACACACACGCGCACGCACACACACACACAACACACGCATGCGCGCATGTACACACACGCACGCGCTCACATGCACAGGCTCATCCATTGTGCATCATTGACCGTAGCGGCAGAGAGCAGAAGCAGAAAGAAGAAAATGGACAAAATGGAAGGTAATGCAGAAAAGCAGAAGAGGGAGCGTAAAAGAAGGAAGGAGTTGGGGATAGAGACGGGAATAGAGAGGAGCAGAGAGTAAGACAGATAGAAAACGGAGAGACAAAGAGTGAGAGACGAGTAGACAAAGTGGGAGGGGGGGGGGACAGATGGACAGGCATACAGAGTGACAGACACGTTGACACAGAGAGAGTGAGTGAGAGAGAGAGAGAGAGGGGGGGGGGGGCAGACAGACAAACAGACCAACAGACGGAAAGACATAAGGGAGACAGCAGACAGATTTTAATCGAGGTTGTGGGACTGGCGGAAATAGTGGGTTTTTAGAGCGGTTTTGAAGCGTGGAAGTGTTTCTGAGTTGCGAGTGGTGAATGGGAGCTGATTCCATGTTTTCGGTGCGGTGAAAGAGAAAGTGCGGTTGCCATAGGTCTATGTTTTGGGTCGAGGAAGAGTGAAAGTTCGATTGTCTGAAGAGGAGCGGAGTAGTCTGGTAGGAGAGTAGATGTGCAGAAGATCAGAGAGATAGGCAGGAAAGTAGGGATCGGTGACAGATTTGAAACAGAGTGTAAATATTTTGTGATCGACTCGAGCAGAAATGGGAAGCCAGTGAAGGTTCTGTAGGAGAGGCTGGGCGTGTTCATGTTTTTTAACCTTGAATACTAGTCGGGCTGTAGAGTTTTGGACCTTTTGGAGTTTGTCAAGAAGATAGTGTGGGATGCCAGAGAGGAGGGAGTTGCAATAATCGAACTTGGACAGAACCAGAGAACAGACAAGCGTTTTGGCTGCATCGAAGGTAAGAAGGTGGCGAATGCTGCTGATTTTCCTGAGTTTGTGGTATGCAGAGCGACAGATGTTGAGACGTGTGTGTCCATGGAAAGAGTGTTGGAGAATGTGACCCCTAGGTTTCTTGCTGTGGAGGAGAACTGTATGTTGGTATTGCCGACTAAAATAGAAGAAGGAGCGGAGTCTGACAATGGTCTATGCTGGGAACGGACAAGGAGGGCCTCAGTTTTATCATCATTGAGTTTGAGTTTGTTTGTGGTCATCCAGTGTTTGATGTCTGTGATGCAGTCCTGAGTCTGGTTGATTGTATCTTGAATCTGATCTGGTGGTGAAGAGGCATGTAGTTGTTGGTCGTCAGCAAAGGACTGACTAGGGATGTCATGCTGGGCAGTGATAGAAGTGAGAGGTTTTGAGTACATAGTGAAAAGAGCGGGGCCCAAGACTGACCCTTGTGGGACACCAAACTCCAAGAGAGAAGGCGAGGACTGGTGGTTATGGGTTGACACAGTTTGTGTTCTGTTGGAGAGATAGGATGAGATCCACGTCAATGCAGTACCAGAGATGCCATAGGAATAGGAGAGACGATCAGTGAGAATGGAGTGGTCTATTGTGTCAAATGCTGCAGAGAGATCTAATAGGGTAAGAACAGAGAGTTTTCCAGGGTCAGCAGAGTGAAGGAGGTCGTTCATGACTTTGAGCAGAGCTGTTTCAGTGCTGTGGGAAGGGCGATAGGCAGACTGAGAGACAGGGAAGAGGTTGTTGCTGTGCAGGTATTCAGAGAGCTGTAGGAGAACGATCTTTTCTGTGATTTTTGACATGAAAGAGAGGTTGCTGACAGGGCGGTAGTTTTTTTTAGGTTGTTTGCTTCTAGAGTTGTTTTTTTGAGAAGTGGTGTTACTATTGCTTGTTTGTAGAGATCTGGGAAAGTGCCAGACTGCAAGGATCTGTTGATGATGGAGGTCAGAGCAGGAAGGAGCACATCGACACATTCAACCAAAAGGGGTGTGGGGATGGGGTCCAGAGCACACGTTTTGCGCTTGGCCTTTTTGATGATCGGTCTCACCTCGTCCTCTGAGATAGTCCGAAAGTCACTGGTTGAACCGTTTTTCCCCTTTGAGGATTTTTCGAATCTCTCAAAGTCTGAAATGTCAAAGCTTCGTCTCACACGTCAGGGTGTGCCTCCTCTGGGTTTGAGTTACTCGCGGCAAAGTCATTGGAATGCTCTCTTTCAGACTCTCTCAGAGCATGTGGAGTCTCCTCATCGTTTCTTCATTCTCTCACCTTTTTGCTGGGAAAATCTCCCACGGGTTTTCCTGAAGATTTTCAGTTATTTCAGGAGATTGAAGCTACCTACATCTGTGGGATCTCTCATTTCCCTCCTCAGAGATTCTCTCTCTAGTCTGTCGGACATTGTTGCTTCTCTCAGGCTTCAGATCGCAGCTCTCCGCCTGGGACTCAGTTTTGGCACGGTCGTCGTGTAAATTGTCCACAGTGGAGAAGGAGAAACTCCGTTCTCTACCTCGGGTAGGACTCTTTGGCAGATCTCTTCTAGATAGATCTGTTGACTCAGCTTCTAAGCGGAAAGCTGAGTCAACTCAAGACGCCATGTTCAGGGCGGTGACCAAGCGTTTCCATTCAGAGGCCATGCCCTCTTCTCAGCGGTCAGTTCACCAGCCTTCTTCTCAACATTTCCGCAACCGCCCTTCTCAACGTGGTAGTGCTCCCTCGCACTCTTCTCCAAGGCTCAGGCCTACTCTTCTCGTGGCGCTCTTCCCTTCAGAGGAAGGTCCTCTTTTCGGGGTGAACGACCTAGCGAAACAGCAGCTTTTTCGGTAGAGCCCGTATCTCCTGAGGTCGAACCAACTGTTTAGGCTTCCAGCATGGGAGCTCTGGGCGACTTTTTTCCCGCTTGGCAGGAATTAGTCGAAAACGGTTGGATACTTCGGGTGGTGCGGGCAGGTTTTCAGGTTTCTGTTCCTGCAGGAACCGCCGCTGTCCCAAGATCCCATTCCCTTCCCCCCTCCGGTGGATCAGGAATGCTACAGGATCCTACAAGAAGAAGTCGACTCTTTGCTCGACAAAGGAGCGATAGTACAAGTTGAAAATCCGGGCCTGGGTTTTTACTCCCGACTTTTTACTGTCCCCAAAAAGTTGGGAGGGTTTCGCCCAATGCTGGACTTGTCACCACTCAACAAGTTCATGCACCCAGTGAGATTCAAAATGGAAACAGCGTTTTCCATTCGGCAGACTATCCAAGTCAACAATTGGGCTACCTCAATAGATCTGAGGGACGCCTATTTTCACATTCTCATTCATCCTTCTCGGAGACACTACCTCCGCTTCGTCTGGAACCAGAAAGTTTTTCAGTTCAGGGCTCTTCTATTCGGCCTATCCTTGGCCCCATGGATATTCACCAAAGTAACCAGACAGTTTGCGGCCATCGCTCGAGCAAGAGGCATTCGCCTCAAAGTTTACCTTGACGACTGGTTAGTTTTGACCTCCAGTCAGATTGGTTGTCTCAGCCACACTCAAGAATTGGACTTTCTGACAAAGAAACTCGGCTTCCAGGTGAACGAGAAAAAGTCCGACCTGACTCCCAAGCAAAAGTTCACCTACCTCGCGATGGTCTTCGACACTGTGAGCTTTTAAGTGTCTCCCACTCAGGAGCGTGTTCAATCGTTGACTCGGACGCTGAACGATCTGCTCCTTTTGCAGTCTATGACTCTTCGTCAAGGTCTCAGAGTCTTAGGTCTCATGGAGTCAATGGCAGACCTTCTCCCGCTGGGGAGGCTGCACAAAAGACCTCTCCAGAGGCAAATATCCGCTCTTTTCCCAGATATGTCACGGCTAGAAGACTCGGTGCCTCTCGGATCTTGGTTCCTCCAATCGATCACACAGTGGTTGGATCCGTAGTGGATCGGCAGCTCTGTGCCGATTCGCCTTCTGCGCCTCTTGTTCATGGATGCCTCTTTCGGGCTGGGGAGCCCATAGAGGGGAAAGAGAGGTCTCTGGTCACGAGACCTCCAAGATCTGCACATCAATCTCTTAGAGATAGAGGCAGTGCGTCTGTCCCTCCTTCACTTCGCTCCCTTTATGGTCGGGAAATGGGTGACTGTCTCGGGAGACAACACGACTTGTCTTTCGTACCTGCGTCATCAAGGGGGAACGAGATCCATCCCGTTGTCTCTAGCAGCAGAGTCTATCCTCTTGTGGGCCCACAAGCAGGATATTGTGATCACTGTAGAGTTTGTCCCCGGCAAACTAAATGTTATAGCCGATCAGCTGAGCCGGTCGTCCCAGGTCATTCCAACAGAATAGACCATAGCCCACCAGGCCCTCACTCCTGTCTGGGAACAGTGGGGCAAACCGTGGCTGGATCTTTTTGCCACAAGATACAGTGCACGCCTACCACTGTATGCGTCACCCGTTCGGGATCAGAATGCGTTTGCGCAGAACGCCTTCACTGTCCCCTGGTCAAACATGTTTGCGTATGCCTTCCCTCCAACACCCCTGATCCCAAGGGTGCTGGAAAAGTTCTCTCGGGAGTCCCCTCAACTCATTCTTGTCACTCCCTACTGGCCATTGAGTCCATGGTTTCCCGAGATACTGGCGCTGACAAGAGCTCCCCCTCTGCATCTGTCACCAAGGACACTCGTCCAACCAAGGACAAACGTAGGTCATCCAAACCCAGCGGTCCTCAGCCTGACCGCCTGGTTACTATAAGTACAGGCCTGAAGAAACAAGGTTTCTCCAAAAGAGCGATAGAACTTCTTCTCTCCTCTAGGCGCAAGAGCACTAATTCTTTGTACAGCTTACGTTGGCGCATCTGGTTTTTGTTTTGTAAGGGAAAGAAGATAGACCCTCTTCATCCCTCTTCGGTTCAATTCGTTGAATTTTTGTCACATTTATTTCTTGATAAGAACCTTACGGCGCAGACGCTAGCTAGGTATAGAGCGGCTATTAGTAGCACCATCTCCATGACTCTGGGTATTCGCTCTGTAGACTCTCTTGCTTCTCCACAGGTTTCTCATTTCATTGACGTTGTGAGACTTAGGGCACCGTCTCGTTCCATTCGTGTTCCTCAATGGGATGTTTTTCTGGTCCTTAATTTTCTAAAAGATTTATGTGAACCTCTTCAGTCTCTCTCGCTAAAACTACTGACATATAAGACTCTTTGTCTTCTAGCTCTCGCCTCTGCAAATAGAGTTAGTAGCATTCATGCTTCCAGTGGGTTGTCGCGTGATATTAAGTTTGATTCATCTCGTTCTTCAGTCATTCTCTCCCTCCTTCCGGAGTTTAGAGCCAAAACTCAGTCTGGCGATGTAGAATCTTCTATCATTGTCATTTCCAGTTTAAACTCTGTGCTCTGTGGTGACGATTCAGAGATTTTTCTTTGTCCAGTCCGTTGTTTGAAGGCCTATCTTCGTCGCACTAGTCCTTTCCGTGGCTTGAAACGCTGCCTCTTCATTTCTTTAAATGAAAGATATCAAAAGGACATTGCTAAGCCCACTATTTCTCTGTGGCTAATAGATTTAGTTCGAACAGCCTATTCTAAATCTACTTCCTCTCTTCCTTCAAACCCCATCAGAGCACATGAGATCAGAGCCATCAGTACCTCTCTGGCCCTGATCAGAGGAGTTCCCCTGACTAAGATTCTGGAGGCTGCCATGTGGAGATCACACAACACCTTCCTCAGTTTTTATCTTCACGATTACTCAACCAGGAGAGATGACGATTCCTTCGCCATCAAGCACATCGTTGTGGCAAACACTCCAGTTTCCTGTTAATGTGAGTCTTTTGGATTTCATGTTCTTGGGTATGTCATTTACTTGACCTGTTGGGGGAAATTGGTCATATTTAGTTATGTCTTTGTCTCATGATATTATCTACTATGTAGGGTGTTTTCTGGCTTTTCCTTTTTGTACGGATTAGCATCACCCTCCTCCTCTTTTTATTCTGCAATTGTTTTGAGTGTTGGTCAGTATGGTTAGAATAGATTGGTAGATTTTGTATTAATCTTACTATCTATCTAACTAAATACTTACCAACACTCGAAACAATCTAAGATCCCACCCATCCTCCCTCCTGATACTGGTGTCATCATTGAAAGTGACTAGAAGGGTCATGCTTTCTATCACCTACAGTGGAACCTCCCTTATAAGACCTTCAAAAACCATCCAAAATGAGGTCTTATAAGGGAGGTAATTTTAATACTTACAAAGAAGAGCAATGTCTCAGAGAAGTAGGTCTTTTGTGGTAGGGAGTCTTATAATGGGAGGTCTTATAAGGGAGTGTGAAGAAACGAAGATGACTGCTGGGTTCAATAAAATTCACAACAAATTAAAACAAAGTCGAAATTAAAACCCAGAAGAAACGGTTTAATGATAAAAAAAACACAGAGCAAAACAAAACACGACGTTTCGGGTTCAACCCGTTGTCCTGTGCTAAAAATCGATATGACATAGTGACACACATGACATAAAGACGTAAACAACTTGTGATGCAATACAAAAATGTTACGGTGGACAGTGACATCACTTAAGTAAAAATGATGACAAATAAACTTATGACAATTAAAAGCCACCCTTAGCTGCCCGAACGGACAGCCCGAATCTGTGTTCGCCGAACAGAAATGTTCGGCCGAACGGAGTTTTCCCTTAATTGCCCCCGAACATGCAACCCGAACAGCGCTTTGTTGTTCGCCCGAACAGCTGTTCGGGCCGAATCTCGTTCACAAGTCGTGTCCTGCGAACAAGTTTCTTGTTCGGCCGAACACGAGAACTCTTCATACTTGAAGGAACAAAAAATTGTCGCTGATCTTTATTTTTAGATCAGTGATATATCCAAAACACGCCATTGTTTTTTCTTCCGATTACCTTTTCTTTCTTGCCGTCAGATGTTAGTCTAGATCATAATGCAATGATGTAGTTTTGTCACCCTCGTCATGTTTACGAACCTCAAAGTCTGCTTCTTTCAGTTTTGTGAACAAGGGAGTTGGATCACTCGATCAGCACGAACATGGAACACTGAACAGACCAGAGGCCTGTTCATCGATCTGTCATCATCACATCATTTATTATATTGAAGATAAATGCTATTGCTTCCAATTCAAAGTAGCATTAGCCTTGTTGGAAATTTGATGAAGCTGAACAATAGTATACGTGGTCAACTTTTTCTGAAAAGCTGTGTGCCTGGCTAAGTGGTGAAAGTAAAGCAAAGAGAAAGAGTAGAGGCCTAAGCCCAGTCAGTCAGAAGTGAAAGTAGGCCTACAAAACAATCGACTCATTTCATGTTTGGACTCAAGTTGTGTAGATTTCTTGTCATCGTGACTGACGAATCCCGCAGACTTAAACATAAGTGTTAAGCATATACATGTAGATCTATACTTTAATCTGATCTAAACGATGCAGAAACAAAATTATATTCTATGTCTTTGTTGCAGTAGGTTGTAGAAGTATGTGGGCCTAGACTGACTAATGACTCTACCACATAAATTTTGATTAGGCCTAGTGTGCATTTAAGTGTGTACTGTGTTTCACTGTATGTGTCTCTGTGTGTTCAGTATGTACTGATTTATGATCAATTAATTGGTCGTGGGCCCTAAAGAGAAAAAGAAGAAGATTTCCTTTATTAGTTTATATTTCCTTTTTTTTAACCAGCTGCGTGGCGAAAGCTGGTTAATGTTTTCAGCATAGTCTGTTCCTTCCTGGCTGTGTGTGTGTGTGTGTGACTATCTGTCTATATGACAGCCTATGGTACTTGGATAACATTTGAACGGACATATGACAAACCTACTACAAAGACTAATACAAAGCAGTGCCATACAACGCGCAGCATCAAACAACAGGCTGCGTCAAACATTGCGCCCCGCCATACAACGAGCAGCATCAAACAACAAGCAGCGTCAAATATTGCGCAAACGCCATACAACGCGCAGCGTCAAACAACAGGCAGCGTCAAACATTGCGCCACGCCATACAACGCGCAGCGTCAAACAACAGGCAGCGTCAAACATTGCGCCACGCCATACAACGCGCAGCGTCAAACGACAGGCAGCGTCAAGCATTGCGCCACACCATACAACGCGCAGCATCAAACAACAGGCAGCGTCAAACATTTTGCGCCACTCCATACAACGCACAGCATTAAACAACAGGCAGCGTCAAACATTGCGCCACGCCATACAAAGTGCAGCGTCAAACAACAGGCAGTGTCAAACATTGCGCCACACCATACAACGCGCAGCGTCAAACAACAGGCAGCGTCAAACATTTTGCGCCACTCCATACAACGCACAGCATTAAACAACAGGCAGCGTCAAACATTGCGCCACGCCATACAACGTGCAGCGTCAAACAACAGGCAGTGTCAAACATTGCGCCACACCATACAACGCGCAGCATCAAACAACAGGCAGCGTCAAACATTGCGCCACGCCATACAACATGCAGCGTCAAACAACAGGCAGCGTCAAACATTGCGCCACGCCATACAACGCGCAGCATCAAACAACAGGCAGCGTCAAACATTGCGCCACGCCATACAACGCGCAGCATCAAACAACAGGCAGCGTCAAACATTGCGCCACGCCATACAATGCGCAGCGTCAAACAACAGGCAGCGTCAAACATTGCGCCACGCCATACAACATGCAGCGTCAAACAACAGGCAGCGTCAAGCATTGCGCCACGCCATACAACGCGCAGCATCAAACAACAGGCAGCGTCAAGCATTGCGCCACACCATACAACGCACAGCATCAAACAACAGGCAGCGTCAAACATTGCGCCACGCCATACAATGCGCAGCGTCAAACAACAGGCAGCGTCAAACATTGCACCACGCCATACAACATGCAGCGTCAAACATTGCGCCACACCATACAACGCGCAGCATCAAACAACAGGCAGCGTCAAACATTGCGCCACGCCATACAACATGCAGCGTCAAACAACAGGCAGCGTCAAACATTGTGTCACACCAATGTGACCATACAACGTGCAGCGTCAAACAACAGGAAGCGTCAAACAACAGGCAGCGTCAAACATTGCGCTACAATGTGCAGCGTCAAACAACAGGCAGCGTCAAATATTGCGCCACGCCATTAACAACGCGCAGTGTCAAACAACAGGCAGTGTCAAACATTGCGCCACACCATACAACGTGCAGCGTCAGACAACAGGCAGCATCAAACATTGCGCCACGCCATACAATGCGCAGTGTCAAACAACAGGCAACCTCAAACATTGCGCTACGCCATTCAATGCACAGTGTCAAACAACAGGCATCGTCAAACATTGTACCACACCATACAATGCGCAGCGTCAAACAACAGCGGCGTCAAACAACAGGCAGCGTCAAACATTGTACCACGCCTCTCAAATCAAACTTTGTTGTTATTCACACCACCACTACCACCACCATTACAAAACAAAGACTTTTATCGATAATAAAAAAAATGAACATAATTATGTCCAACTGTCACTTAGCTCATATTGGCATTTTTACATGCAACTTCTTGCTTAATTTCAAAAATATTTTGCCATGTTATAGGTGTGTTACATGTCATTTATTAACACATTGTACATAAATATATGTCAATAAATTTGTTTTCATTCTGGTTTTTCTGTCTTGATCACTCATTGTTCACTAATTACTAAAAAGTAGCAGAGGTAATGAAAACAAAGCATTATTACACACAGTGACAAACCATTCTCCAAAACAATTCCATGTTACTTACAATTACATGACTGATTGTGTGAGTGTGCATGCAGTCAGTGAGTGTGTCAATGTGTTTGTGATTTCATGATACAGTATCTACTTTATTCAGGGTATGGATGGTAGGAAGTGGTGAATTGTGTCAATGCCATACATATAATACCTTGATGCCAGCCCACTTTTAAAAAACACCAATGAAATGATCATGCTGGCATCACAAATCACCTACAAAATTATATTGTTCTCCAAATGCTTATATGCAATCAAATACACATGGTCCTACATTTACGCGTCCGCTTACTTTTTCCCCTCCGCTTACTTTTTCCCCTCTTTCTGTGTGCGTGAGTGTGTGTGTGTGTGATTTTTTTAACTCATTCTTTGGGTTAATATGCTATTTAATTTTTATACAGGTTCATGTTTTATATCATGTTTTTAATCTGTGTTTTTTATGTGAGACTTTACTTTTAAGTATAATTTGTATGCGCCCACATTAGTAATTAGTGATGAGCCTACTGTGGGATACTGTGCTATATGTATTTTCATTATTATTATTATTACTAATCACTTCTAATGACAAATCCCTTACTGCATTTTGAAAAGCAATCCAGAAAGATTGCTGATAGTTCAACAAAGCAGATAAACTCAAGAGTCAATCACTCAGAGTAGATACAGTGGAACCCCCCTTACAAAACCTCCCATTATAAGACACACACACACACAAGAGACTGAATGACTGAGAACACATAATGGCTGTCTTGCTGATAGTGTGTGGTATGTGTTTCAGTCATTCAGTATCCAGAAAAAGAAGCTGAGCAAATAATATGTGTACAAGTCACTGTGTTTGATGCTTTTAGGGGATGTGCACATTGCATGCGTAAACCTCATGCGCTCATCAGCAAAAGTAAAAGAAAGTAAGAAATAAGCAGATGGAATAAGTGCATATGTTTCCCCGTGTGCTTATCTCATCCGCTTAAGCTTAATGTATTTCTTACATTCTTTTACTTTTGTTCAGATATGCGCATGAGATTTCTGCATGTAATCTGTATCAGGGATCTGTATTGGGGCCAGTTCTCTTTGTCCTGTACACTGCTCCTCTCTCTGATGTTTTTGCTAGTCACTCTGTTATTGACCATTCCTTTGCTGATGATGCCCAGCTTAAAAAATCGGCGGAACCTACCCAACTTGACAGCGCTATTCAGTCTATGGAATCCTGCCTTCATGATGTCAAATCCTGGATGACATGCAACAAATTAAAACTTAATGATGACAAAACGGAAGCTCTGATTGTTTCCTCTCAGCGTATGTCTGCAACTTGTGTTCATCTAAGTCTCTTCCAGAAACTCTTACAGTTGGCAATGCTTGTGTTCAGTTTTCTAAGTCAGCAAAGAATCTCGGAGTTACCCTCGATTCAAATCTTACAATGCATAAACAGGTTATTAATCTCATACGTTCCATCAATTATGAGCTCAGACGAATCAGTGCTGTTCGACACTTTCTGTCTGTTGCAGCCACGAAAACTCATTTCTGCCTTTATTCTTTCCCGCATTGACTATTGCAACTCTCTTCTCTGTGGCTGTCCTAAGTATCTCCTGCAACGTGTTCAAAAACTGCAAAACAGTGCAGCACGCCTCACTCTCAAGATTCCACGTTCTGATCATATAACACCTCATCTTCGTAACTTGCACTGGCTTCCAGTAGAGGCTAGAATCAAGTATAAAATGGCTTGCCTTTGTTTCGGTGCTGTTCACTCCTCTGGTCCCGTCTATCTCTCCGAACTAGTAACTGTCTACTTACCTGCTCGCTCCCTACGTTCTTCCTCTGACTGCTGCACACTCAAGGTTCCTCGGGTCCACACGAAATCGTTTGGTGAACGATCTTTCTACTATTTAGCACCTCACTTATGGAATTCCCTCCCACAACATGTCCGCTCATATCTGACTCTATTTCCGCCTTTCGCTCTGCCCTTAAAACTCACTTGTTTCGGACATATTATGATTGATTAGTGTTTGTGTGTGAGGTGTGTGTGTGTGTGGGGGGGGGGGGGGTCCGTTTTATTGCAGAAATCTTGTAAAAAATGTATTTTCAATTATTTTATTATTCGTATTTTGTATGTAGAATGTCTACGTCTTGTAAATTTTAAATGCTTGTAAATGAGGTAGAAGGGTATTTTTGTTTTTGCAAAATTTGTCTATTATAATTAGTCATGTAATTGGTATGTCGATGGCAGTATGATTTTATTTCAAGTTGCAGTATTGTATTCAAACTTGATTGGGAATGTGAATGTGGTCTCTATGTTTCTTCTTAGAATGTTCATGTTGTAACTATTTTACTTGTATAATTAATTGTGTGCGAGTGTGCGTGTGCGCATGCATGTGTGTGTGTGTGTGTGTGTGTGTGTGTGTGTGAGTAAGGAAGTAAGAGAACGTTGTGTGTAAGCATCATGCTTATTTTACTTTCTAATGATTAATTATTTGTTTGCCTTTAATGTTCTTGTTATCAATGTAAAGCGCACTGAGCTCATGTGAGAAAGAGCGCTATATAAATTCCCATTATTATTATTATTATGTGCACATCCCCTTAGTCTGAAACAAAAAATACTATATTCTCTTTCCCTCACTCCACTCTTTCAATTAAATCATTCACACAAATAATAATAATTAGGAAAATTTATATAGCGCCCATCCTACTATGTAGGCTACAGGGCGCTTTACACAAAATTGAAATGGAATAAAAACATGAAACAAAAATCCAATAACATCAGCAGACAAAACAACTACTGTGACTACTACTACTACTGCTGCTACTACTACTACTACTACTACTACTACTACTACTACTACTACTACTACTACTACTAGGCCTAATACACGTATGCATTGTCACACAATTCACAAGCATGAAATAACAACATAATATTCACAACAACATACACACACACACCGAGCACAAGCACACGCACACGCACACACACACACACACACACACACCATGCATACATACACTCGTATAGGGGCCTACATGAACGCATCACACGCGCACACACAACACAAACATGCACACACAAACACACACACACAAACACGCACACACTGATGTGACTATAAAAATTAAAAAAATGTCAAGCCCTAGGCTTCACCCCACTGTAGTTTACCAAAGGCCTGTTCATCGATCTGTCATCGTCACATCATTTTATTATATGAAGATAATTCAATGCTATTGCTTCTCCTTAAAAAAAAAGTTACTTCTGGGTTATTTTCTTTCTATAGACGAGATGCACAAATTTAAGGGCGTGGGTTTTTTTCTAGGCTTAGCCTAGGCCTACATGTTTACCGAAGAAGGCCTTTGAGCCTCACTATGACGTTGGGGTCAAATGGTCACTTCCGCACAGTTCGTTTCGGGTTAGATTAAGGGACAAAACCACTGTTCGGCCGAACGATGGATTCGTTGTTTGTTCGGGCAAAAATGAAAAGACCCTTAATTGACTTCGCTCGTTTCGGCCGAACACCTGTTCGGCCGAATTGGATTCGGGCAGCTAAGGGTGGCTTTAATATGAAATAAAGATCTACCAGATTGGATTGTCCAAAACAGAAAAGTTCACTCTCTCTCTCTCTCTCTCTCTCTCTCTCTCTCTCTCTTCCAATTATTTCATTTCCCACTATCTATCCCATTCTCTATTAATTTTCTTGTACACCCTCTTGCTCTATGCATGATCATAAGGATAGCCTTATGTGCACATTCATCAGTGAGTATGACGTATTCTCAAACTATGAAAGAACAAAGGAAAACAATTATATTATGAATATCTAGAATCAACTTCAATGCACTTGACACTACATGATCGATAAGTAATATGATATACAATACACCCCCACCCCCACCCCCATTTCCACCACAAACACACAAACAACACACACACACACACACACACACACACACACACACACACACACACACTCACACATACACACACAAGCCAGGGTCCGCTCCAAAACTGTTTTAAGAGCGGATGTTCATCCCGCTGGGGCAGAATGTGCTCAGCTTGTGTGCAAAGTACATTTCTGTACATTTTCTTTTGGCTCGCCCTGTGCCGTTCTGCCAGAGGACACACATGGTGAGGTGGTCGATACAGTGCCCTGGCCTCTGGAAGTGTTCCCCGACCTGAGTTATAAGGGAGGTTCCACTGTACTATCTTTCTGACTTATTGGCCGCCCATTTTCCTGCCTTTAAAAAAACAAAAATCCAAATAATTTTTCTCCTTTGAGCTCCTCCGAAATCAGAATGCGTCGGCTGTACGCAGTGTGGAAACCAGTGAAAACTGAAAGCCGGACACATATATGCTTTACCCATTATGGCCATATGGCCTGGCAACGCAGAAGAAGAAGAAGAGGGGTAAGGTACGTATGTGTCTGGTTGTCAGTTTTCACTGGTCTCCCCCGCGGTATGCAGCCGATAACATTCATGTTCAGGTTTTCGTGAAAAGTGCTTGAAAAACAGCAAAGGCCCCAAAACTCATGGAAAAGTCCTGGAATTTTCAAAATCGTCTGACCACGTCCTTAATCTCAATCCATCAAAGTCAAAATCTCTCCTCCACAAAAAATATTGAAGGTTAAAACTAAATTCAAATGAAAAAAAAAGAATAACTTTCAAGGTTATACCAATATCGCGATCATAGCAGACGACATTTGCGCGAGTTGTCTGCTGCTGAAGTTACTTCCCTTTACCGTTTCTAACAAAATAGAGAAAGGAGACTGCATTTTCAATGATGTTTTGCTGCAAAAAAAAGAATATTAGAGCTGGTTCAAAATGGAGAGCTAGCTGCACAGTGTGCAAAAAGAACGTTGACATCGCCATTATGGGCAAGAGTGTTTTAAAAAGCCATTGTCAAGACCAGAAGCACAAGCAACTCAGGCGGAGCTCAGGCGGAGCTCAGGCGGAAACGAAACCGACATTGACCGGTATGCCAGATTGAGTTCTTGAAATTTAGTAAACTTGTCCTGGAATAGTCCTGTATTTTGTTTTACACAGATCTGTGCGAACCCTGCATGTTGCAGGTAAAGTTTTGTTTGAGTACTTTGACGATGCCATTGGCTATGCTTTTTTTGTTTGGGGCCCTCTCATTTTCCTGGATATACTTTGATGATTGTAAAAAACAAAACCACCCAACAAACAAAAAAAACACCCGCAAAATGTTGTTGTTGGCTTACCCTGGCTAAAAGACTCCAGGGATCATGCCAACAGCGCAAGCACTTGAACACTATGGTACAGGGAGAAAGGTGGCAGAGTGGTTTAAGACGTTCACCTGCCAAATGTAATGCGTGACTGCAGCGTGAGTGACCCGGGTTCGAATCCCGGCCTCGCCCTTTCTTTCTAGTTTGACGGGAAAAGTCGAACTGAACGTCCAGTCCTTTGGATGGGGACTTAAAGCTAGTCTGACCCTGTGCGCTTTACGCACATAAAAATCCCATGGCAGTTGAAGTCGGTAAGAGCAGGGAGAAATCCTGCTGCCTGGTATGGCCAAATTGATAGCTAGGTTTTCAAAGTGTGCGCACACCCCCTCCTCATCCTGTGCCCCTCCCCCACATTTAACCAAAAAATTGGGTAGGCGCTGCACTTGCGGCGACGCACTCTCCGGGGGAGAGCAGCCCGAATTTCACAGAGATAAGTCTCTGTGACTAGAATATATATACCAAATATCAAATACAAAAAAATCAGCTACGGATGAGAACATTACGTGTGTGACCGTTTTTGATTACCCCGCCACGTTCCCGTCTTTTTGGGGGATTTTTTTTTTAACCACAAAACGTGAACCTGCTGTACTAGGTGCTTTATAGTCACAGAGGCGTCTCTGTGAAATTCGGGTTGCTCCCACCTGGAGAGCATGTCGCAGCCAGAGGCGCGCCACCCAATTGTTTTTGTTTTGCATGCGATTTTTGTGTGACTGATGAGGGGGAAAAGGTGTGGGTGGGGTAAATTTTGACCAAATGACAACTTTTTCATTACCACTGGGATTAACGTGTGCTATGTGCATGCGCACATGGGACCTCGGTTTATCGTCTCACCCGAAAGACCATAAGGCCTAGTGCAAAGTGAGAGAAAAAATCCCCTGTACCCAGGTTCGAACTCGGGTTTACTTGACACGAAGCGAACGCGTTACCCACTGTACACTGTTGTCTGGTGTATGATGCGACTCCCAGGAGGTGTACCTGAACAGAAAGTCTGACGAGGAAGCTCTGAGGGACCGACTGTTGAAGCTCTCCTCCTCCTCCTCCTCCTCCGCACCCCCTGTTGTGTCCAGTGCCCCCCATCTCCGCCACCCTCACCACCACCACCACCTTCACCTTCACCACCCCTCCTTCGTGGTCAAGCATTACGCCGGGGAGGTTCGCTACTGCATGTCCGAACTGGTGGTCAAGAATAAGGTAAGGACACCAGCGTCTGACCACAGACCCTTTTTGGCTCACTCGTGTTAACGAAGTTTCATTTGTACTTTAAAATTTTATTGGCAATCTTGTACTTTAGACCCCCCCCCCTCAATCTTTGTTTGTTGCTGTCCCACATGTTCCTGTTCGAGTGAGTCTTGAAGGCTTTGCCTCTTGTTGAAGTGAGTCTATAGTATGATAGTTGTTCGGTTGTGTGTCTGTGTGTATCATATGTGTGTGTCCATGGTCTAATCTCTAAACTTTAACGTTGGCATTTTCTCGGGAAATAGAAGGCGTACATTGTTCAAACTTTGTTAGCTCACTCGTTTTAGCACGAAGTGAGTCTATTGCATGATAGTTGTTCGGTTGTGTGTATGTGTGTGTTGCGTCCATGGTCTAATCTCCAAACTTTAACGTTGGCATTTTCTCGAGAAACAGAAGGCTTACATTGTTCAAATTTTGTATACATGATATAGATGTCTATGCAAGCTTTCAAGCAATAATGATTTGAATAATTAAATACTTAACTCACTCGGGACTGGCCAAATTATTTCCCCTTGTTCTGTGGGGCCTGGGCATTTGACTAGGTTCGTAAAATATTCACCAAAACCAAGTTATGAAGAGTTAGGCATCAATATTTTCAGAAAAGATTAGCAACACCATGCACTAAACAATCATAAAATATCAGATTCCATACCTTCGTCGTTTGTCTCCTATTGACGAAAACAGCTAACACATAGAAAGAAGGAAAATTTCACATTCCGATCTTTGACCCCCTCTACAACCAAAGCTGAATGTAAAGTCTGCAATGATTGGTTGATTTCAAGAGAGGCAAGGTAAAAAAAACCTGAAAGTAGGTTATGACTTCGCACGGGAAAGCTGGTTAACTGCCAGAATCAAAACCTCTTCAAAACTCTTTTATTATTATTTAAGAAAATGTATATAGCGCTTCACCTTTAAGCTCTAAGCGCTTTACAATTGCCCTAAAATTATTCATATTAAAAACAACCGCTTACATACCTCCACACTATCCTTCACATTCTTACACACACATACACATACACATGCGCACACAAAGAAATATGTACATATTAAACTAAATATAAATAAAATACATATACATAATAAAATAACAATTTACAATCAGATTACATTAAAAAAATCAATTTTCAATTTACATGTACAAGTTACACATTCACAATGACCGCAAAAGTAAAGTATACATATAATTACACACAAGGTTCACAAACATTCAAAAATAGAGAAACACGCTCATAAAAGCAAAATAAGACATACTCTTATTCACCGCACTCACGGGTTAAAAACCTACGACAAAAAAAAGAGAAAAGATTTAGTGTATAACAAATTAAAAGAAAATGTATTGATATAATATCTCTTTCACAGATACAGACAGACACACAACGCACATACCACTCGCAGAGAGAGCGAGAGAGAGGACGTTATGAATCAAAGCTACACACGCGCTCACACACACACACACACACACACACACACACACACACACACACACACACACACACACACACACACACACAACACACACGGAGACACAACACACACACTCGCGCATAATTATGCGTGCCAGAGAGACGGAGTGATGGTGAAACAGTTGAAAGAATTGATGAGTACAAATACCTAGGCACAGTTTTAGACAAGAAACTTACTTTTGATAAACACATTGAGCATATACATAAGAAGAGTCAGTCCAGGATCTTTTGTTTACAGAGGCTAAGGAATATTGGTGTCTTCAGATATTCTTCAAACCTACTACCGATGTTGCATTGAATCTGTTCTTACTGTGTCATTTATCTGTTGGTATGGAAGCTTGAGTGTAAAAAGTAAGCGTGTGTTGAGTGATATGGTGAATGTGTGCAGTAAAGTTGTGGGTGCAAGGCAGAGTGGTATGCAAGAGTTGTATGACAAACAAGTAGTCAAGAAAGCCAGGAAAATTCTTAATGATAACAGTCATGTTCTGGCAAAATACTATGAAGTATTACCATCGGGCCGTCGATACAGAACTCTAAAACTGAAAATAAGAGCACAGAAAACTTTCTTACCAAGATCAATTCATCTGTTGAACTCTTAATGCACTGCATCGAGTGATTGTTTTGCTGAGCAGCCTGTCTATCTCCTTGGGATTGAATTTGTATTCGTATTCGTCCAGTTTGTTAACTACAATATTGCAGTGTTATTAGTTATTAGTTTATATTCTTTAATTGTTGATAAATGTGTTTATTGTTGTTGTTTTTTGTTGATAAATGTGTTTATTGTTGGTGTTTTTCTTATGTGCACCTGGCTGCAATTTCTCAGTTATGAGATAATAAAGATGATTTGATTTGATTGTGGGAGGGAGGGAGATAGAGAGAGACAGACAGACAGAGAGACGGGGGAAAGAAAAAAAAATGCAGATACAGAGACAGATAAATAGAAAGACTGAGACAGACTGATCGACAGGCAATCAGACAGCTTTAAATGAGATTGTAGGACTGGCGAAAATAGTGAGTTTTCAGAGTGTGGAAGTGTTTCTGAGTGGCGAATGGAAGTTGGTTCCACGTTTTAGGTGCAAAGAAGGAGAAAGTTCGGTTGCCATAAGTCTTAAGAGCCGGATCTGGGCCATTCGTCCTAAACAGTTGTGCGAGCCATGAGCCGGATCTGGCTCATTTGTCCCGAGTGTGTTAAAGCAACACTGTAATTTACAGATAACAAACAGATAACATTTTAGATTAGTGGGTTAGAGAGTATTCAACAAGCAATATGAGTTAAGAAGCTCATCAACACTGAAAGCCTCGATAGCTCATTAGTAGAGTCTGATTCTCAGCACAGGCACTTTAAAAAAATATATATATTTTTAGTTGTATCCATTAACGATAGTTTTATTTGTACTTTATAATTTTATTTGCATTCTTGTACTTTAGACAATCTTTGTTTGTTGTTGTCCCACATGTTCCTGTTCGAGCGAGCCTTGAAGGCTTTGCCTCTTTTTTCTTCTTTCTTTGCTGTCCCATCTTGGGGGGGGGGGGGGGGGGGGGGGTACAGTGGTGTTGATCCCACACCGCTCATTCCGAGTCCCAGCTGGCAGTGTGTGTGTGGGGGGGGGATGATCTATGTTTTCTGCAGTATGATAATTATTCTGGCTGACCTGGTCTCCCTGCTGGTTATCTTGTGACAACCCCTTCATTCGTCATCTGTGGTGCGTGTATGTATGTGTTGTGTGTGTATATCTGTGTGTGTGTGTGTGTGCATATGTGTGTCTGTGTGTGTGTATCTGTGTGTGTGTGTGTGTGTGTACCTCTGTGTGTGTGTATGTGTCTCTGTGCGTGTGTGTGTATCTCTGTGTGTGTGTATGTGTATCTGTGTGTGTGTGTGTGCGTGTATGTATGTGCGTGTGTGTGTCTGTGTGTGTATCTGTGTCTGTGTCTGTGCATGTGTGTATTTTTATCTGTGTGTGTGTGTGCATGTGTGTCTCTGTGTGTATATCTGTGTCTCTGTCTCTCTGTGTGTATGTGTGTCACTGTGTGTGTGCATTGTGCATGTGTGTCACTGTGTGTGTTTCTGTGTTTGCGTGTGTGTGTGTTGTATTCAGGACGACATTCCAGCTGACCTGGTCTCACTCCTGACGTCCAGCGACAACCCCTTCGTTCAGCAGCTCTTCTCACACTACTCCGAGCCAGAGTCCCCCACCGGCCGCAAGAAGAAAACCGTCCTCACCAAGTTCAAGGTCAGTTACCGTCACTTTCTAACGCGTGCAGGGCTCCCAACAAAACAAGGGGTCCCAGGGACTCCTTCACTGACAGTATAGAGCGTCCAAAAGGCAGGATAGAGGATCCCAGTGAAATTGCGAATGATAAAAATAATTTTTCTAGTGCATTCCTGGGACCCCCTGCACATTCTTTTAGAGGGTCCCTTAGAATTTTAGTACTACATAGACCCCCAAATGGGGGTCCCTGGGAGCTCTGCCGTGTGTGTGTGTATTTGGGGAGGGAGGGAGGGAGGCGGAAAGATGGGAGTCGTCTTCTTCTGCATTCCCAGGCCATATGGCCATAATGGGTAAGGTACGTATGTGTCCGGTTTTCAGTTTTCACTGGTCTTCCCCCCATTTTGGATGATTTTTGGAGGTCTTATAATAAGGGAGGTTCCACTGTATTATAATTATTCAGAGTTCTCTGGACGACCTGATGAGCTGCATGGAGCGGTCCGACGTGCACTACGTCCGCTGCCTGAGGCCCAACGTGGACAACGCGCCCCGCCCTTTCCACGCCCCTTACGTCCTGGAGCAGCTGAGAGCCTGCGGCACTATAGAGTCCGTCGACATCTGCAGGAAAGGCTTCCCTGCCAGGTAGGGTACAAAAAACGGTGGGGACTTGATGCATTAACCAGGCATGTTAAAATTCCGCTTTCGGCGGAAAATCCGCCGATTTTTTTTCAAAAAATGATTGTATGGTAGGAAAGGACTGATCTTGCTGTATTCTTATTTCAACAAGTCTCTATCTGGCGATTCTCAAACTGGTTTACCGGAAGTAGCTTTAGCTCATTCTTCACATCCTATCTTCCGCGCAGTTTACAGTGTCGATGGCTCCACTTTTCTTTGCTATCTAATCTACAGAAGAGGGCTCGGCTCTTGCTTAGATTACTCAACACCTTGTCAAGAAAGATCGTTAAGCCCGCCCCTGCGGGCTTCCAAACTTACAGAAGGTGGCAAGAATAATTGGCGGTGGAACTGGATAGACAAAGTTGCCGACGTTATCAGAAAATTAAAGGACGGTCACGATGGATTTGTGTTTTGTCAGCTATGTGGAGCACGTAAGCCGTGCCGTGGTGTTCCACCAGTAATAATAGTCAATGTATTGATTGTGGCCATGCACATTCAAGAAGAAGAAAAAGCACCCATTGCGGAGCTCTATGCGAAGAAAGACAATCGCTCACACGCATGCATGCACCACACACACACATGCAAGCACACGTATACACCACCATCACCACCACTCACCCCACCCAAAACACAAGTCATACAAAGCATAAACACACTCTCTCTCTCTCTCTCTCTCTCTCTCTCTCTCTCTCTCTCTCTCTCTCTCTCTCTCTCTCTCGTCACCTGCACACAGCCAAACACCAGCGAAAGAAAAATACCATTACTGGTAAGTGTGATTTAACTTTTTTTTTCTTTTTTAAAGAACTCAATACCACCATTGTTAATAAGTGAGAGTTCAGTTGTTGCATTGGTCTTTTCTTAATACCACCATTGTTAAAGGATAAATAAACCCTGTTTGGGCTGAAAAATCGTTTCAAATCGCTTATCTGTATTAAACAGCTTTATATTAAGTATTTCTTTGAAATAAATTGTCTTGGCTATATATTTTTTATCTCCAAGTCCCCTGAGTCGAAAACAACTTGATTTTTTACTTTCAAGCGCGAGGTTTAAGGCAGTATCTTGCATACGAGATAAAAGCGTGAAAAAAAAGAGACAAAATTGAGTCATTACACACCTGGGCACCGAAAGAATGGCAGCATTAATTGACTACGTAGGCCTAGCTTCTTCACAGATCTTAGGCTTACCGTGTTATCAGTTTTGTTCCTAACATGACTTCAGAACACCGAAGTGAACACGACTGATGCCCACTGTTCTAATCTTTGAAAAAATTATGTCAATTATTAATATGACACATAAGTCACAGAAGCGCCTTCAATAAAACGTCAACAGGCCGTATGACGTAGAGAACAATAGCGGAAAGTAGGAAAGTTAGGGGGCCTGTTCCTTACCATAAAAATATCAATAAAGCATAAAACAATGATCAAAATGGTGCTTATTTAGTTTTTTTCATTTTTATAAAACAGCAGTGAATGTCAGTATAATTATAGTGGAAGACAGAATGGCAGAATTGTGCATTTTCAAACAACAAGCATGAAATTTGTCATGATGGTATCTTATGGTGTGTTTATCAATTCCTGATGTAAGGACATTTGCAATTCAGCCTTTAACCCTTTCAGTGCCAAGGGTATTTTGGGGGGACAAAAATACATTTGAAAAAAATCTAGTGGTATGCATTTTCATGAAACAAGCATGAAATTTGGCATGATAGGTTCTTATGGCATGTTTATCTATTTCTGACAGAGGGACATTTTCTATTTAGCCTTTAACCCTTCAGTGCCAAGAACCTTTTGATCACAGGCAGTTATAATTAAAACAAAAGTCTAGTGTTGGGTATTTTCATGTAATAAGCATGAAATTGGATATGATTGTTTCTTATGGTATGTTTATCAATTTCTGATATAGTGACATTTGCAATTCAGGCTTTAACCCCTTCAGTGCCAAGGGCATTTTGATCGTGAACAGTTATATGATTTTTAAAAATTATAGTGTTGGGCATTTTCATGTAACAAGCATAAAATTGGGCATGGAGGTTCCTTACGGTGTGTTTATCCATTTCTGACAGAGGGATATCAATTCAGCCTTTAACCATTTTGGTGCCAAAGGCATTTTGAATGAGCGGCGTGGGAGCAACGCCACTGTATGGCCCAGAAGATGGGACAGCAACAAAAACAACAAAAATAAAAATTCTAGGGGTATGCATTTTCAAGAAACAAGTATAAAATTTGGCATGATATCAATTTCTGACATAGGGACATTTGCAATTCAGCCTTTAACCCCTTCAGTGCCAGGGGCATTTTGATCGCATACAGTTATTTAATTTCATGTAACAAGCATTACATTTAACATGGTGGTTTCTTATGGTATGTTTATCCATTTTTGATGTAGGGATATGTTCAATTCAGCCTTTAACCCCTTCAGTGTCAACAGCATTTTGATTGCGGAACTTCATTAGGGGAAGACGAGGTAACATGGGCAGGTAAGAAGCCCATGTCAATTATATGTCATGAAATAAAGAAAATTTAAGTTAAATTTGCCCATGAGACGAATGCTAAACATTAACACTCGTCTCATGGGCAAAATGTGACTGAAATTTGCTATATTTCATGGGCTTCTTACCCACCCATGGGCTTTTTACCCCATCTTACCCTATATATGTTCTAAGCACTGACGGGTTAAGAACCTTGGATTTTGTAACCAAGAGGTAGCTCCTGATGGCTCACATCTGTTTTCAATCACTTGCGTTTTATTTTGTTTTATGCAACCGGGGTGGGTGGGGGGTGTCCACGCTACCAGGAAACCCCCTAAATCTGTCCCTGTTATAAGACGAAGTGAAAAGTAATAAATAATGATAGAGAAGACTACAATAAAGAAATAAGCATCAACATTTGTTGCCCGTTTTTCCTTTAGGTTGGTATTACAAAAACAGAAACGGGTGTCATTTTTGTTTTTGTTGCTCTGTTACCCATGTTACTTTCAGTGACAAGCATGGCCACACAGTTGCCACTAATGATTTATTTCTACCATAATCGTTTCGTTCTGTGTTTGCTCTTTCTGTTGATACCAAACACTTTATTGTTAGTGTTTGTTTAGCTATCGGAAGAAAAATCAGAAAAGTGCTGAAATCAGCCGTCTACAGGGAATAGGCGCCAGCTGTGGGTGTCAGCACATGGTAAGTGTAAGTCTGACACTGCTGCCGGTGGGATTGTGTTAATACCACTGTTTTCAGGATTAGATGGTTGGGTTATTTAAATGCCCACCCCATTTTTGTTTGTGGCTCAAAGCCACAAACCTATAACTCACTTTGTCGGTCGGTCGGTCTGTCGGTCGGTCCAAAATTGTCGTACATTTTGACAAAATTGTCGCACTTCAAATCGAGGCTACACTTCAAATTGAGGCCGCTCTTTAAAATTATGTATTTTAAAAGCGTACAAAATAATAAACATATGTAATACAGACACTACAACAGACACGACGAGTATGCAGTGCTTCTTTTGATGAGTATAAGTAGGATACATAGTTTTAAATGTTTTCCAAAAGATATAAAAAGTTACGAAATGGTGCAGAGATAACATTCTGGTTTACAGATTAAAATTATTGAAAAGCCAGGGGAGGTGACTCATGATTGGAGTGGTAAAAATAGACCGCGTGCCACAAACTATTGCGATTTCGCACTTGTTTTCTCACACACAGTCCCACAGACCCTCTTTATTTTCTCTCCACTCTCTCTGTGTGTCCTCTCCCTCTTTAGGCAGTTAGGCAGGGCATCATGACTAATTAGTGTGAACACTAAAAAACTGCCTGTAGGCAGAACAAGATAAGATAGCACCCCACAGAGTTATAACTACAGTACTATAATCACCAGCATGGTAAATCAATTATCTCCACTTGCAGAAGGAGATGTGGTATTAGGGGGGGGGGGGGGGGGGGGGTTAAAGACAAAAGGAAGGTTATATAGTAAAGGAGTGGTGGTCCTTTTCAGAGTATTAATAGGCTGGCATAGTAAGAGACAACAATTTAAAGTTGTCATGCAGTTATGATGAAAGTGAGAGAGAAAACATAGATTTAATTATTAATCACGCTCACACACACACACACACACACACACACACACACACACACACACACACACACACACGCACGCACGCACACACACACACACACACACACACACACACACACACACACACACATACACACACCATCAAAGACTTCAGTGCATCACCACATTTCTTGGAAGGGGACAAACTTGTCATTGTCACAATAAAGCAGGACTGACTAATGTGTTTTGTGCAACTGCTCAGCATCTTTAGTTATCTGGCACCTATGTGGGTCAACTCTATGTCAGAGTGCTGTGAGGCAACACAGTGGAGGCTACCAGTTTCTTGAAAATTAAGAGTGATTTTGTGGGAATATTACTGAAAATGAGTTCAATGCTTGATGAACTGGACAGATCAGGGGAAGGTTGAACTGAAAATAAAGCCATAACAGAGCTGCATCAGAGCAAGGTAAAGTGTGTCTGTCCTTCACTGCTTTATGTTTGTGAATGTAATCTTACATGTTATGTTCTTTATGTTTGGATGAGAGGAGCGTGGGCACTAGTTTAAGTGTGTATTTCAAACTTTGTGCAACTAACTTTTTTATGTTCCGTAAGACATTGATTATAACCATTTGTACCCAATTCATGACATATACATTTGTATGCCCATTTTAGGGCTCAAATTGCTATAAGTTACTCAGCTTCAGGGGGCTTTACCCCCACCGGGGCGTTGCCCCTGGACCCCACTGGGGGCCTACAGACCCCCGCTCGTTTTTCCTCTGTTTTGATCTACCCCCACTTTCATGCCTGATTAACTGTCTCATTGCAAACATTATTCCAGACCTGTTTACTCATAGCATTTCACCATATTTTGTACGCGTATCTGACAAAAATATGATAAATATGGTACATGTCAGATGTGAAAAAAATATGATGGAAATGGTGAACATAAAAAAATCTATCATTTCTGATTATTGCCTGATTCAGGAAACGGTTGCACTCTATGTGTGTGTGTGTGTGTTTCTTCTAAATTGAAATAGATCATACTTTTGACACAGTATTTCTATAAGTTGTTATAAAAACGTATGCATGTTTGCGCTCCGGTTTTTTTAAAGTGTTTCTATTGGAGTACTCTTATTTTGTGGAAAAAAACACTTATTTTGGATTTCGAATACGCGAAGCCCAATTTCAGGGTAAGTCGGTCTGATATTCCGTAATAATAAATTATGATAAGCTGTTTTCAGTTATTCGTCTGTGTCCCCAGAATGCCGTACGCGGACTTCCTCCAACGGTACAGCCTCATTCTGAGGTCGGAGTACCGACTTCTGGCAGGTGCGGGAGACTACGTCGATGATGACGATGACAATGATGAGGTTGATGATGCTAATAGCACGGAGAAAAACGACAACCACTGCGATGATGATGACGACGATGATGATGATGATGATCCCTCGGACAGGCTGCTGCGTCATCAGCTGGAAATGTCCGCTCAGTCCTGTAGCACGCCCAAGAAAAAACTGAGGAGAAGAACAGGTAAAGGCTTCGGCACACGCTGCAACAAATTAGTTGCTACAACTGGTGTCATACCACAAGTTGCAGTAAAAATTGCAGAGCTCGCGGCACATGCTGCAACTTTGCAGGCATGGGAATTGTCCGCAAATTCGCGGATTTCCGCGGAATTTTTTTTGAAATTGTTACTAAATACTTCGTTTTTGTTACTAAATACTTCAATTGGAGGGCTTTTCAGAGTTTTTTGTCTCTGACAATTCCCATGCCTGCTTTGATACGACCTCCTTGCAATCATATGCTAAACCAACCACTGGTAGACTCAGAAGTATTGTTCTAAAATGTATGCAGACTACACAAATGTAAACTAAAATGCCAAAGGTGACAGATAAGAAAATAGTGTACAGATCAAAATGATGGTCAGTACCAGAGTCCGATTTCGAGTAGGCCTACTTCTAAAAACTCGAACTGACAAAGAATACTAGGCCTACATGAGTTGCTCTACACATTGTTTTGATCTACATCAATTGAAAAAGAAACATGCTGAGCCCATTTCACGGCTTATGTGGATTTTGGCCTCTTGGACCCTGTCCCGATTTTTGTAATCGGCACACCCGGTTCCCAAATGCAGGGAAAATTACGAAGGAACTCGATCAGTTTTCATGCTTCATTCCAACGGTTTCACTCCGCCATTGTGACGCAAAAACCTTGTGATACGAAAAGACGCTCTGGTTGGCTGCAACCTACAACTTGTTGCAAGCAGGGGCTCAAAGATAGGATCGATTTCTATCGCCCTACAACCCACAACTGCAACCCTACAACTTTGTTGTAGATGGCATACAACTGTTGCAACCATTAAAGTTGCAGGTTGCAACTAGCAAAAGTTGCAGCGTGTGCCGAGGCCTTAAGTTGAGTAATTTTTCTGACTATAAATCGCTGTGCACAAAATATAGTGATGTAACTCAAAATTGGTCAACTTCTTCTTAACCCTTCTTCTTCTTCTGTGTTCCCAGGCCATATGGCCATAATGGGTAAAGTACGTATGTGTCCGGTTTTCGGTTTTCACTGGTCTCCCCGCTAGCGTACAGCCGACACGTTCCGATTTCCGGAGGAGCTCAAAGGAGAAAAATTATTTGGAAGAGTTTTATGAGAGAAAAAAGGTAGGAGAATGGACCAGCCAATAAGTCTGAAAGATAGTTGACGATAGAAAGCAAAGGGAAACGGCAGAGTCAAAGAGAGTGGCAGATTAGAGGAAGTTACAAGCACAGAACTTCCAGAAGGTGGGGGAACTATTTGTACAAAAGACCACCCGGTATCCCCACGGGGGCATCCCTCATGTGAAATGATGTTTTTCAACTTGCACCTCTATGTTTTGCGCACGGCATAAACCGTTTTGAGTATCCAAGGCTAGCCTGCAGGCATCCCCCCCCCCCCCCCCCCCCCCCCCCAAAGGAAAAAATTTGAAAGAAATAAAGGAAAAAAATAAGAGAAAAGAAAAGAAAATTCTGTATAAAAAAAGGTGTTTTTAGAGAATGAGGGGCTGTTGTAGACATGGTAAAAGAAAGTCGAAGTGTTAAAGACACACTGACCCACCACGATTAAGTCCCTTGGGTTTTCTTTTCTAGGTAGCTGTGACCCACATTCAAATGCCCCCAACTTCAAATTGAGGCTGCTCTTTTTTAAAATGATGTTTCGCTTTCAATTTGGGGGCATTTGTATGGGAGTCAAACCTGGTCAAAACAAGATTTCTTACTAACTATTAGAGAGAAAATGCGTGAAACACGTGAAATCTGGTGGGTCTTTAAACCCGTTGTGAAAAAGTCAAGAAAATATTATTGCACATACACAGAGACAGAGACACACACCTTGTGCATCCCTAGCGTTAGAAAAATAATAAAATAAAATATACCCTAGCAAATTTTGTGGGTTTTTTTGTTTTGAATGTGTTGCCAAGATGTCTGTCTGATTTTGCAAAATGAATTTCAAGATGTTCTGGGGATGCATGGCTCCACAAAAAAAATCAAAATGCCAAAGTGTAGTCGCAAACTGCATTTACTAGTCATTCACTGCCTACTTTTTGCAGACTGGTGAAGCCTAAGACGAAATGGAAATGTAGATCAAAATCATTCACTTACCCTTTCACTTCATGATCTTATAATTCCTATCTTTCACCAAAAAAGGAATTTTCATCGCTGTCATCACTCGGTGGATGCAATAACGACTCATCATCCATGATGTAAAAGTCGGGAAAATGCCGATATCAGTAACACGACTTCAAAAATTCATATCTTCCAAACCAATCGGCCTAGAAGCCATTGCAAGCAACAGGGCGGAAGTGTAATCTATTGCAAAAGTGAGGCTGAAGCGCCCACGTGACTGCCATGTGATAGAAACAAAATGGAAGTACCCAAACCGGCCACGTGGAATCTGTGCGTTACCGAACGTTCTCGGCATTTACGATCCAATTTTTTTCTGAACGTTTACCGCTTAAGAGGGTTAAGGGGAGTAATTTCATGGTGTGTGGGAAGTGATCTTTCCTAATTCAATCGGTCAAACAGGGGAAGTCACTCTACCATCAGCTCTCGTAGCCTATCGACTCGTGTGTTTGAGCAGATGTACAGCACTTGGAACACTGTGCGTCATTCTAAAAAAATTATGTCATTTATATTTTTACGTCACATTTTGCAAGTTTTATCAGTTTGTGGCCACAATTTTTTTAATTTTTTTTAAATGTTTGCAAGTCGCTGACTCGCATCCTGCTGGTTTCAAGCTTCGACGCCATTGTTGCATTACTGCATATTTGCAGACCTGTTTACTCTACTCTTTTCAAGTAATATTCTACTCAATTTGGACCTCTACTTTTCAAAATTGATGATAATGCTCTTTAATTCTTGATTGCTACTCATTTTCAGTGATCAGTGTTTGATGGTTTTAATGAATAGGACTACACCTTTCGCACCAAAACTACTCATTTCAGCTACTCAAGACTTGTGTAGGGAGTAAACAGGTCTGTATTTGACTGAGTAATGGAGGTAAACAACTAATTTTCACGAAGTGCTCTCCCCTAGTTTTTTCAGAAAATCGTCTATTGACAGTGTTGTTTGGTTTTTGGGTTTTTTGCGCTTGTTGCGGCGTATGTAGGTTTGACGCAGTGCGGCCACGCGCGCAAAGTGTGCTCCACCATCCTGCGGTCTGCAGTCACTGTGGGGGGAGAAGTCCAGGAACTGGCGCGTCAGTTCGGCAAAACCAAGCTCTTTCTCACCGAACACCAGGTGGGTAGTAGTTGAGTGGGGTCAGAGCAAAGAGAGAGAGATGGACAGAGTTGGGGAGGGGTGAGTGGGTGGGTGAGCAGGTACGGTACTTTTGAGAGAATTCTCTGATTTCAGAGAAAAATGAATGTAGAAAGACGAATACATCGGTGCAACTTTTCCTGGTATACAAGGATTTCCTGTTTTTGAATTTTTACCAGAAAAGGAAGTTCCTTTTTTTAAATTTTGTCAAACAAGATCTTTGTGTGTCTACTGTATTTTTAAAACACTTTAAGAAAAGCATTTGTATAAATTGTGGAAAAAGCAAACTGAAGTACTAGTCTGGGCGATAAGATCTGTTAAAACAGGAGGTTTTTTTTTTTATATATATATTAAGTTTTTCAATGGATTTTAAATCTTTAATATGTCCTTGTTTCAAATCTGTCGGAGGCCAAGTTTAAAATAGTGGGCAACTTTCAGTAGAAAGCGATCTTTGCAGGTACCATGGCTTGTTTTCACATTCACCTCCATAGCCTAAATTTAGCTCACAAGGTCAATGACGTCACTTGGATAAGGCCAAAGATATGACGCGCAGGGGTACCTGGTATATAAAAACTAAAACTCAAGTTCAAACTCTTTTATTATGTCATAAAATCATCTTAAAAACTATGGACACAAGAACACTAAATAAAGACAACGAAATAAAATATACTTAAAGGTAAATTGAAGTAAAAGTAGCAAAGTTAACTAGCACGCTTTGCAACCAAGTAACCCGTGAGAAATGGACTCACCTATGCGGGAAAGACCGACAGGAAGTTTACATTTTATTTGACCGTAGCAACACGTGTGTTCTGATTAACGATAGGCTACTGCATCTCTCTTGAACTAAAACCACAATGGTTGTTCGATTAAACCACCATGTGAGTGAACAAAAACAGAGTAGATGTTGAAGAGTAAGGCCTACTTGTCCAGTAAATAGATCTAGGCTTGATTTGTTGCGCTCACGCTTCTGTGTGTGTGTTTGCGCACGCTGGTGGGTGCATGTGTGCGTGCATGCGTGTGCGTTGTATGTGTGCGGGAGGCTGGGGGGGCCTATGTTTGAAATCTAAATGTATACTGACCACCACAAACTTACAATAGGCATACTATGTGAATAACGCAAATGAGAAATTAAGAATAGAATTGACGTAATCCAACATAAACGGTTGTGTGCGCGCGTGTGTCTGTGTGTGTGTGAGAGAGAGAGAGAGCTTGTGTTAGTGTTTGTGTTTATAAAACCAGTAAATAATACTAGATCCCTCCACAAATGACAAAAAAAAACTTTGCCAAATTAAGTAATGCAGCTTAAGCATGTGTGTGTGAGAGAGAGAGAGAGAGACAGACAGACAGACAGACAGACAGAGAGATAGACAGAAGACAGAAAAAGAGAGAGGCTTCAGACTTCAGATACTTTAGTTTACATGTATAAGAATTTAGGCTATGCCTATTCTTCCATTCTGACTTTTGGAGAGAGAGAGAGAGAGAGAGACTGACACTGGACTTTTACTGATAAAGGCCAACAGACAGACCAGCCAGCTAAGCCAGTCAGAGTGACAGAGACAATGGTGGTACAGGCAGAAATAGACAGAGAGACGGACATTGTGTGTGTGTGTGAGAGAGAGAGAGAGAGATAGTGTTACTGTTTGTGTGTGTGAATTATAGAACCAGCAAATACCTCCTCAAATGACAACAAATATATCTGCCAAATCAATCTAATGCACAACGTTTTTTGAGAGAGAGAATATTGTTTCTGTTGTATTTATTAATGATGCTGTGGCGTAAATATTTGCATATCAGTAATGTCTTAATTGTATAGGTCCCTTATTCAGACTTATTCAAACTCATCAGCATAACAGTCTATTGCTCACTTCTATCTTTTTAAAAATAAGGTTGTTGCTGACAACCTTGGTGTGCAGATTTGATTCTACCCTGAACTCGCTTTTTAAAAAAATCAAACTCAATAATGTCATTATATAATCCACATTTAAACCCACACAGTTGAATGGCCCCGCCACAGGGGCGGACATGGAAGGGGGGAGGTTCAAATACTCACACGGAGGGCGTATGGAGCAAAAAGCCCCCCAGAAGTTGACAATAATTTGATTTTCAAAGATGCAACCAAGGCCTCTTATAAGAATAAATGAGAAGTACACTAAGGCACTGAGTCGCATTTCTCTTCACCTTTCTGTCATTTGGGCGTACTTAGAAGACTGTTGTAATAGGATGAATAAAATGTAATTCCCATTTTAAAAAAGCACATAGAGTGTCATCTCTGTAGCCAGACTTCAGGTTTATTTGCATCAAGTGGCCAAAGAAGATATTGCCTTTATGAGCACAATTGTCAGTGGTGACCCTTGTCCTGAGTATGGAGGACACAACAGCCAACAGACAAAGAAAACCCGTCAGCAGCCAGGAGCAAAGAATGGTGCCTATGTACAGTATCTTCCTGGACGTGCCTCCAACCTCTGTTATCCATGGCTGAACAGATGTGCAATGAGTTCACCAGTGACAACAGCTGTACTGGATAGTTGTGCAATTTACAAGGAGGGAGAGGGAGTACAAGGACTTTATTCCTGGCTATGAGGGTGATCATGCTGGTGAGCTACTTGGTTGCATTGGCAGGCTAGTGAAATTGTGATGGGGGGGAGGGGGAGGGGGGGTAATCACTTAGAGTCTGGACACTACAATAGTACTGAAGTACAAAACTCCTTTCATAATAAGACTGGATCACCAAGACTTATTAGTTTCATTGTTGAGAAGCTGCTGAGGCTGCTATTATTATCACGTTAATGCATCCACATAACAAAACCACATGCCAGCTAAGCACTGGTATCAAGCCTACGGATACAATATCTCATCGACTAATCATAGAAGTGTTCACGATGGCCAGAACTTGGATAAGACAATTGTTAGAGTGGTCTTCCACCATGTATGACTAACTTTGAAGCACGATGCTTCTAAGCTCATTGGCAATGAGACTTTTTTTGTGGAAGCAGACTCACTTTGAACAACATGTCATTCCTTTCAACTGTAGCTGGAAATGCGTGGGTCAGCACTTATTACACAACATTGACTACTGGGATAATTGTTGGCACCAGACGAGGCCCTGACAATCAGACATCTGTAATGCAGCAATGGGTGCATAGCAGGGCAGCACCCATCTGCACATAATTCTGCAAATAAAAGGAGGCTTTGTGTGCCAAAATCTCATGACAGTTACCATCAGATATTCTGAAAATTATCAAATGATGAAGAGAGCATTGTGGACATTCAAATTAACCCGTTGAGGACACATTCAAACAACATGTTTGTATAATAATATGTATCTGATCAGTTTCTAAGAACTTGGCCATTGTATTTTCTGCTACAATCGCCGACAGGAAGAAGACCCGCTGATTCACTAATAATTGTCTTCTTGAAGTTGCATGCTGCTTGACATTAGTCTGCAATCCAAATGAGACCACTTAAAGTACACCTTTCTGTAACAAGAGTGGAAAAGCAAGAAGTGTGCACCAAATCCTCTGATGCTTTCCCCTTTCTTTCCCTTCTTTACTCACTCCTCCATGCAATGGCACGTCGGCCATTTTACCCACCTATAAAATAATTAATCAACACTGATTGATGTATTGTACTGCTTGGCGCATAGTAACAAAGGCCAAGCGTTAAGATGAAGGTTAGAGATGTCATCTGTACTTAGGTTAGCATCTATATAACCATAGGCTAATGTACCAATTATGAGACCGTTATTGCAGAGATTTAAAATATATTAAAACAAACAGTTGAAATATTCAATGTAAATTCAACGTCAAGCATTTAAGATGAAAGGTTTAGACATAAAATAGGCATCAGTAATTCAATATCCTCTATACACCTAAGCTTAGAAAAATAATACCACATAGCTGATTTTATGACAGCAGTGCAAAAGTTGAGAAAGTATAGTTGATACAATAAAATCATATACTCAAGGTCAAAGGTCAAGGTCAACAAGGCATACTAAGGGGCACATCAGTTTGATTAAAATAGTACCACACAAATTCGAAGTGATCCTGTGACATGGTTCTTAAGATAATTGCCAGGCAAATGATAGCCCTCTCCACAGAGTGGCTGGGGGCTAATAAGTACTAAAATAGGATATAATTCGCATAGTTTGAATAATTTCAGCAAATTATACTAATTTTTTTTAAAAAGCATTAGATACAAAACAATTATGTTAAGTGCATGTTTTTACAGTTCTCTGGAGTTCCATGGCAGCCATTTTGAATATGACGTCATAACTCAAAATGCCCAACATTTACAACTTGGCCTCCCATGGATTTGGATTCAGCACCCTCAAATCATGTTAGATCGACATAAAAACCTAATATATATCACAAAACAAGGTCAAGCTTAATTTCGCCTGGACTATACCTTCATAAATCAATTTTTTCTTGGGCTGCAGGGGGACATTACCCCTAGACCCTGGCCTTTCATTTTTTTCATTTTGTGTAGTTGCACCCATGTAAGAATTATAATATAAATACACGGATGCTCCTGCTTTCAGGATGTCCTGAAGTTCAGTATTTTTTTTATTGCCTGGAGCCAGCGTCGCCGGATTATGAGAATTTGAGAGGATGCATTTTGCTGGTTATAGAGGTCATGAAGTTTAGCCAGAAGTGAAATTGCAACAAAAGCCTGTCACTGGTTAACCTAGCTCGCCAATTTGACCGCCATGTGGCATAACGCTCGAGTGGGGCTAATCCTCTCTATATTCTTAATTGGGGATAAAGAGGGAGAGGAGTCCCTCCCTCAAGTCCCTCCCTCTCTCTCTCTCTCTCTCTCACTACGCCCAACTAAGAATATTGCGCACTAAGCCCCTACTGGTTTGACTGCCCCCTGGCGGTAATATGTGCGTCCTAAGTTGCTCATTACATTGAAAACTGTTGTTTCCCTTTAGCCTTCAGGGGGCATTGCCCCCCTGGAACCCCCAGGAGGGGCGGTGTCCCTGCCCTCCGCCAGGGCCTGGGCGGCCCCTGGACCTCTGCCTTGCAGGATTTTTTTTTTTCCAGGAGCACCCATGTATAAATATCTTCAAGAAGAAGTGGCGCCCTCTGATGGGCATACAGGGCTCTTTACCCCTTAACCACACTGAGAGACAATGTCTCCTGAACCCCCCAAAATATTTTCAGAGAGAAAATACTTTCACGCCCCTGGGGAGAGAAAGAGTGAGTTTGAGGGAAGGAGAGAGAAAGAAAGGAAAGTGGGAGAGGGGAGGGAGGGAAAGAGATGGTGGGAGGGAGGGGGCGTGTGAAGGAGAGAGAGAGAGAAGAACTAAGTGGGAGAGATGTAGGGGAGAGAGAGAGGGGGTGGTGGGAGAGAGAAGGGAGAGAGAGGTGGGGGGGGAGGTGTGGTAGAAAAAGATATGAGGTACGGGATTAGAGAGCGACTTTCTTATGGTGTGTATCAAAGTCAAATTTTAAAAAATTCTTTATTATCTAATTCAGAGAAATATGTGCGTGTGCTTGTGTATGTGTGCGCGCGTGTCTGCTGTGTACGCTTCTCGCTTTGCGTCACCCTGCCGTTTCAGCTAGAAGACCTGGAACACGCCCGCCTCCTCGTCCTCCACCACAGCGCCACCGCCTTGCAGTCCGCCTGGAGAGGGCGCTGCTGTTGGCGTCGCTACCGGCAACAAAAGATGGCCGCCCGCACCATCGCCCGCGCCTGGCAAACCCTCCGCACGAGGCGACGGTTTCTGCAGCAGAAACGATCTGCCATCGCCATTCAGAGCGCCTGGCGAAGTTTCCGAGCAAGAAGGGACTTTCTGGCGTTGAAGCGAAGCGCGAAGCTGATTCGACGAGCCTGGTTCGGTTTCCGAGCGAGGAGGGACTTTCTGGCGTTGAAGCGAAGCGCGGAGCTGATTCGACGAGCCTGGTTCGGTTTCCGAGCGAGGAGGGACTTTCTGGCATTGAAGCGAAGCGCGGAGCTGATTCGACGAGCCTGGTTCGGTTTCCGAGTGAGGAGGGACTTTCTGGCGTTGAAGCGTAGCGCGGCGACGATTCAACAAGCCTGGCGAAGCTTCCGAGTGAGGAAGGGTTTTTTGGCGCTGAGGAGGAAAGCGGTGGTGATACAGAGGGCCTGGCGGATTTGGCGAGTCCGCAGGGACTTCCTGCTGTGGAGGAAGTCCGCCGCCGCGGTGACGGTGGTGCAGCGAGCGTGGCGGATTCGACGGAGTTTTTTGGCGATGAGGGGTACGGCTGTCGTTTTGCGGAGAGGTGAGAAAGTAGTGGGTGGTTGTGTGTGCGTGCGTGTGTGTGTGTGTGCACGCACATTTGCATGGGTGAAAGTAGTTCTTCTTCTTCCTCGCCTTCATCACATTGAAGATTCTGATGCACTTTAGGGGGTAGTACAAAAAAGAAAGATAATTAGTTCAGCAAAGATAGGGTGGAAAGTGAACTGATGAGATTATGGGGAAAAGATAAGAGCCCAAAATAGTCAGGAATAATTTAAGTATTTTCAGACTTCGTTTGCTATGTAGAATAATACTAATTTTATGAGATAGATTTATAACTTTAAAGAAATCAGTCAAATATTGGGGAGGGGGAGACATGTGTGCATGCTCCTGAAATCAGGATTGAAAAGCTGACACAAAACGTCTTCAGGATTGGCCTTCTTGTCATCCGGAACCACAGGTGCCGGTCTTATGTAAGATTAAACATTTCTGCCCAAGTTGATGGCCGATTAAAACTAGATGATAGATAATATGCAATTCTAACACTATCCCCACCCATCCTATGTACACCATGACACACACGCACACACATTGGAAAATTCTTTTTAATCCGCATTCAGGATTGGGAAGATTCAGAGAACATTGAATGTGTCATTTCAGGATTAAGAGAATGTTTTCTTCTTTCATCCATGCATGTGTGTGAGTGCGAGTGTGTGTGTGCATACGTACAGAGGCGTGTGAGTGTATGTGCTGGAAGTAAAACGTTTGGTGGAATTGAAACGGAATGGAATATAATGAAGTTAATATAAATGGGGAGAGGAGAGGTGAGTCAACATAAGATGAAATGATTGCAAATTTGTCACATCGTGCTTACCATGAAATGTTACTTAACCCTTTCGCTGCCAGCCATTTTTCAGCAAAAAAAATTCAATTAAACTTACCTGGGTGGAGAAAAAAAATCTGTCTGTAATATTGGGGATTCCTCAGAGATATTTAAGGTATGGCCTATCCTTACTTCGCAAAATTAAGAGAATAGGGTCGTTGGATAACAGACCCTGATTTGATGCCTTTTAGTGGCATGGGTGTTAAATCATTGTGGTGCAAAAATGCGACGTTGGCGGTGAAAGGGTGAATAAATATTCAGTAACTTTTTTGACTTGCCCCATAGTTAGTGTTGTTAAAAGAAATCAAAGTGAGTATGATTGTGGTTAAGTGCGTGTTTAATTACCATATTTTTCGGACTATATTCAAATTCAAAATTTGGTACTGTACTTTCTTTTTTATTGTACTTGTCGTATTATAAGGCGCAGGGATCTGGGTCTGGTTCCCAAAATACGGTTTATTCATGTGCATTTGTGTGCAAGTTGTTCATTGCCACAGACCTGTTTACCCATAATATATAAGATTTTACCATATTTTGTACACATACTTGACAAAAATATGATAAATATGGTACATGGGACAAAAATATGGTGAAAAAATATATCGTTTAGAAACTGTATATCATTTAGACTGTATATTGCTTCATTCAAGAAACGAGTGCGCTCTGTGTGTGTGTGTTGTAAATTTAAATGGATGATACTTTTGACACAATGTTGTTACAAATTATAAAAAATATATGCATGTTTACACTCCGTTGTGGAAACGTTTCTGTATTTTGTGAAAAATACACTTATTTTGGATTTCGAATACCTGAAGCCCAATTTCAGGGTAAACAGGTCTGTTATCAGTCCCTTACCTTGAATTTTGCTTTTTCTTTCAATTTCAGAAGGAGAAGTTGAAGAGAAGCTTGTGCGTTCGCACAGAGACGGCGTTTCTCAGTCGTCGTGCCTGCAGGAGTGTAGCGGTAAAAGTCCGCCAGATTGCGAGTCAACGTTGCGGGTGTCTTCTTCTCGCAACGAACACTTGTCTGCGGACTCGCAACCTTTGAGCTCAAGGATTCTAGACAAAGAAAAAGAATCTGTACGTTCGGACAGAACCCACGACTCTCAACCGTCGTTGCTACACCGGCAGATTAACCATTCTCTAGACGGTTCCGAATCAGTTCTGTCGCCGTGCCGTGAAGCATCGTTGGAAGAATTGCAGCCTTCAGCTCTGCCTGAAGGACAAAAGAGTCTCGTGCAGCAAGACGGGGACGCCAGTTCTCGATCGACATGTCCTCGGGAGGTGAAAGGAACGACCCCGCCGGATAGATCGCTAGAACCAGCTCAGCCGCAGTCGTCGTCGTTTTCTTCTTCTGGTGACGGAAACTTGTCGGACGATTCGGGGGTGATGGTCCACGAGCCAGTGAGGTGCGGAAGAATTGAAGGAAGCGGAAGAAACGGCAGCAAGCCGAGGATGAAGACGCGAAAGGAGAGGATGAAGAGGGAGGAGGGGTGGGGGAGGATGAGCGCCGAGCTGAGAGACAGCGTTGTTGTTGCCTCCGCTGCGTTTCCGCGACTGAGAGACCTGAACTGCGGGGACGGCATCGTCTCCAGGCAAAGAATTCTAAAGGTGAGGTGACTGAGCGAGAGATCAATCAATCAACAATCAACAATATTTTATTGCCATTAGCTTACAAAGCCCTTGTGGCAAAGGGGGTTACAATACTAACTTACAGAAATTGAAGTCAAATGCGGCCAAGAAGAAATGAAATAGAAAATCAACAAAAATACCAAACTGTATTACGGTTATGCATAATGTGGCACACAGACACATTTTTGCGCGTGCACACACACACACACACACACACACACACACACACACACACACACACACACACACTTACTCACTTGCTACATGAATTTTTAGAATAAACATCAAAAGCATCATCATCATCAATCATGACTTCCAACAATCTTAATCAAAGTAAAGTGACTGAGCGAGAGAGAGAGAGAGAGTCAAGAGACGGGATAGATTTTGAGGATTTTATTTTTACTCATGCTTTGTCTATTAGTATTATTTTTTCATTTTGTTCTACGTTTTCTTGTTATTGTTATGTTTACTGTTCGTTGTTGATTGGTTTGATGTTTTGGTGGGTTTTTTTCCTTTATTGTTTTTTTCTTCGTTATGTCATTATTGTAAACTGGTATAATTCCGAAAATGTTATGCTGTGTAATTTATTTTGAACTGAGCACGTCATAAGCTTTGCTTGTTGCTGCTTCAGTTGTTGATGATGTTTCTTTTGAAAATAAAACATTTAAACCTGAGGGAATGGGGAGAGAGAGGAGAGAGAGAGGGGTGGGTGGGAGGGAGACAGAGAGAGAGACTGGATATGTTATCACAAAGGAAAGAGTATTGAAGTGAGGAAAGAGAGAGTGGGGAAGATAGAGAGAGAGGAAGGGGCTAGAGAGAAAGCGAGGGAAAGACAGAGAGAGGGAAGGATAGAGACAGGAGCTAGTCGGTTAAATAGAGATGGAGGAAGAAAGAGGAATCACCTAACGGAAAGAGAGAGAAAGAGGAAAAAAAGGAAGAGAAATAAAGAGTGTCTGAATTTCTTGTACTTTTTTTTTCTAGACTATTATTGAGTCAAAATTATTTACTGTTAACTGCACTTGTAGAAGTTGTTGTTGTTGTTGTTGGCGTACCCTGGCTAAAAGACTCCGAGGATCACCACACTCGCTGAAGCACTTAGTTAAACACTGGTACAAATGCATCATCTGCAGATGAGAACATTACGTGCGTGACCGTTTTTACTGGGGAAACTGTAGTAGCAACATGCTAATATCATCATCATGAAAATGTGTTAAAAAGCAGTAAAAAAACCACCCCCCCAAAATGTTACTTTTATCATTTTTTGCAGAAGGGGGCACGCTTCCACACGCGAGCCAGCGTCCTGCGCTACGGTCATGTGATCAACCGCCGTGATCTCCCCTCGGGATTGGCCGATATTTTATCGGAGATGCCCTACCTGGGGACAGAAATCGGCTCCTCCGTCGATCCTTAGCGCCGATCCAGTCGCCCCCATCTCGCTACTTTTGTCCTCAACTTTGGCCCATGCGGCTTATAGACTGATGCGGCTTATCTGTGGATTTTGCTTCCATTCTACATTTATTAGTATGGTTAAATCTGTTTCTGGACACATTCTTCAGCCTATTTTGAGCTTCTTTAGAGCTCTCAAAACTGGTTTTGATAATCAGTAGATTCGAGCCTCATGTTATAAAGTGTCTGAGAACATTAAACACTCATGTTCTGATAGAATTTCATATTTGTGTTGGTTTGTGCACATACAATTTTCTCTGCGGCTTATAAACTGATGCGGCTTATATGTGAATAAATACCTAATATTTTGTCAATTTAAGGGATGCGGCTTATATACCGGTGCGTCTTATAGCCCAGTTTTTACGGTATGCAATGGAAGATGCCAGTTAGTGAAAAATTCCACCTTTTTTTTTAAATGTTTTTTTTCGGAGTTGTGATTTTCGTGTTGTGAGGGATTTCTTCTTCTTCTGCATTCCCTGGCCATAATGGGTAAGGTAATGTGTCTGGCTTTCAGTTTTCACTGGTCTCCCCCGCGCTGCATTCAGCCGACACATTCCGATTTCGGAAGAGGAGCTCAAAGGAGAAAAATTATTTGGAAGGTTGTTGGGTTTTTTAAAGGGCAAGAGAATGAGCCAATAATAAGTCAGAAAGATAGTAGATGATAGAAAGCAAAGGGGAAAGGCAGAGTCAAAGAAAGTGGCAGATTAAAGGAAGTAAGTTACAAGCACAGAACTTCAAGTATGTGGGGGAACTATTTTTACGAAAGATCCCCACGGGGAGGAGGGATTTCAATTTGTCATGATTTGTGCCATGTTTTGTGTTGTCATTATTTATCACACACACAAACACATGTATGCTCTTTATCTCTCTTTCTGTATCTCCCTTTCCCTCCCCCACTCTCTCTTTTTTTTCTCTCTCTCTCTCCGTCTCGGAATAGTCACACTCCATTGTAAACCTTTAAACCTTTTTTTATTTTTCACTTTTGTTTAATGAAAATTAATTCTTTGTCGTATGTTGAAAAACGAATTGTTGCTGATTTCTTCCGATTTACTATATACCACAGTGGAACCTCACGTTATAAGACTCCCTCCCATTTAATTTTAAAGGTGGACCCTGACGGATGAGTTTTTGCAAGAAACACGTTGAGATCACCAGAAAGACTGCCTTTTCAAGGATCGGAACACTCACTTTGCTCTGGTCTCCTAGAAATTAAACCGTCAAAACGGCGATTCCTCCTTGGCGGAGATGCCAGAGAGAGTAGCCATTTTGGTTGGGGTGGGTGGAGGTCACTCATTGTGGTTGAAGCGTTTTCTTTTTTAGAGTCTTAAATCAGAGAATAGGCGCTATATAAATATTCATTATTATTATTATTATAGTGCAGTAAAAAAAAAAATGTAAGCTATGTTCTTTGTTGTGAGCGAAACTCCTTAAGATAAACTGTATAACAAAATTTAAATACAAAATAAAAAGGCTTGTATTGCGAAAATTTCATGATATGGCGGCCATTAGAAAAGAGAGGGCACACACCTTCTCTTTGGGTGAAATAATTTGACTTCCAGCACCTCCGCCAAGGAGGAATCGCCGATTTGACGGTTTGATTTCTAGGAAACCAGAGCAAAGTGAGTGTTGCAATCTCTGTAAAGGGTGTTTTCCTGGTGATCTCGACGTGTTTCTTACAAAAACTCATCTGTTTTGTTATAGTTTCTTACTATATTATCATTCACATTATAAAGCGCAGGGGACTCAGTCTGGGGGAAAAGTGTCGCCTTGTACTTTGTAGTCCGTAAAATACGGTAATTCTCCGAGGCATTGCCATTCTTTGTAAGTATTAAAATCACCTCCCTTATGCCACTCCCTCCCACTTAAGACCTTATTTGGGATGATTTGTCAAGGTCTTTAAAGGGAGATTCCACTGTACTATGCCAAAGACATGAGATAGCGTTCCAGCCAGGGCACTTTCACAGTATATAATGCATAATAAAAGGTTATATGAAATTATAGCGCAGTATTTAATAAAAGGTTATATGAAATACCGCGTTACACATCTGTATTGTTGCATATTCGGGACTTTCCTGGTGTTGCACTGCCTCCGGGCATTGCCTCAGTATTGTTGCATATTCGGGACTTTCCTGGTGTTGCACTGCCTCCGGGCATTGCCTCCAGGATCGTTCCCATCATCTTTATATCTATTAATGTCCCATATGTGTCTTGTTCCAGACCAGAGGACATTAAGCAGATTTTCTTCCTCTCTTGTGTGAAATGTATATATAAAGCTGGTGGGGAAGATCAGAACGGTGCGACCTGCAATATCAATCTCAAATTTTGGCTCTGTTGGTGAACGTATATGTTGGGTTGTGAAGGTTTTTAACTCGTCTTCGGAACAATGGTGTGTGTTTGTGTTCAGCTTTTCTTTGGAACATAACTTATTTTCGATCTGAAAATAAGATCTGATTTTTTTAATTTAAAAAACAAAATTTACATCCAAAAATAAGATCTCATGATTTGTACAATTGATACTGTTGCGTTTTTTTGTGTGTGTTTTTTTTGGTCTTTTCTGAACTTAAAAAAAAAAACAAGTGTGTAGCTTTCGCTTTTCTCTTGCACATTTATTTTTAAAAAAACACTTCCTCATCAAAACTCATCCGCAATCCGCTTTTAACAAAATGTATTAAAAAATCTGGAAGGAAGAAATATGGATTGTGCACCATTATACACAGAAACTCATCCAATCCCATCCGCTTATTTCTTATATAAGTGAGTGGGGTTTCCATACGGAACTTGCAGATGTAATATGCTCCGACTCTTGGGCCGTGTACACACATAAGTACCCACATTCCATGCGGAAACCCGTGCACACACAATCCATAAATAAGTGAAACAAAGAAGGGAAAAGATTTGCGCACGTGTCCGAATTTCCCCTACATGCGTAAACTTTTATCCTTCTTTCTTCCACTTATTTAGGGTTTTCCGTATGGAACTTACGCGTCTAATGTGAACCCGGCCTAAAGGCCTTGTCCGACGATGCTTCCTCTCGCATGCGCCTGGTAGCTCTGTCAAGCTGTGAAAAAATGGGTGAACACTCTTGAGAAAGAGCGAGTGATTGCATCGTCAGACTTTGCCTTAAAGATCCACCAGATCACGTGTCAAATCACGGGTTTCATGTATTTTCCATCATAACTGGAAAGAAATCTTGTTTTGACCAAGTCTGACTCCCATATAAATGGCCCCAAATTGAAACGGACACATCAGTTTAAAGAGCAGCCTCAATTTGAATATGGGGAAATTCGTATGTGGGTCACAGCAACCCAGAAAAAAACCAAGGGACTTAATCATGGTGTGTCACTGGGTCTTTATGGCTATCACACACTTTCCGTGTGTGGATAAAGAAAACCATGCGCTTGCTAGACCTAGCGCGCAACGTAAGATTAGGTATTAGGTTCTTTATAGTCACAGAGGCGTGTCTGAAATTCGGGTTGCTCCCTCTTGGAGAGCGCGTCACAACCAGTGGCGCGCCACCCACTTTTTTTTCTCCTTTTTTTTGCATGCAATTTTTTTGTGTGACTGATGAGGAAGGAAGGGGGTGGGTGGGGGTAAATTTTGACCAAATGACAACTTTTTCGTTGCCACTGGGATTAACATGTGCTAAGTGCATGGGCACATGGGACCTCGGATTATTGTCTCACTCGAAAGACCGTTCAGACCGTTAAGGCCTAGTGTAAAGTGAGAGGAAAAATCCCCATGTATACCCAGGTTCAAAGATAGCTATCTTCCAAATTGATTTGTTCCAAGCACCCTTCGTTGCCAAAGATCTAATATTGGTGATAAAAAAGGTGATCTAAAAATGCTTGTCATTTGTGTTTGATTGTTGATTGCACAGTTTATATTGAGCTGAACTCAGTGTCTTTAAAAAAACAAATTATATATATATTTTTAAAGACAATGATGCTGGTTGTGTAATGAGGTGTGTGAGTGATGGAGAGAGAGAGATAGAGACAACTGGTGGGTAATATCTTTGTAACGTTAAATAATGTTACTGGTTTTCATGGATCTGGATCAAGACAAATACTTATCTCGTAGGGAAAGAAAAGAGAGAGAGAGAGAGAAAAAGAAAACTTGTTGAGTTTTCGATTGTGATATTCAGTGTCGACATTTTCTTTTAAGACCACTGCAAGGAATTTTTTACAAAGCAACCCCCACCCCCAAAAATCTTATGACCTTTTTGCTAACCTTTCCTGTTGCTATTAGGGTATCAGGTACTTTATAGTCACAGAGATGTCTCTGTGAAATTCGGGTTGCTCCCACATGGACCTCTCAGCCAGAGGCGCGCCACCCAACTTTTTTCTTTTTTTTGCACACGATTTTCGTGTGACTGATGAGGAAGGAAAGGGGTGGGGTGGGGTAAAATTTTACCAAATGACAACTTTTTCGTTGCCACTGGGTTTAACGTGTGCTAAGTGCATGGGCACATGTGACCTCGGTTTATCGTCTCATCCGAAAGACTCCACGTAAGGACTAGTGCAAAGTGAGAGAAAAAATCCCCTGTACCCAGGTTCGAATTCGGGTTTACCGGTACTTGACACGAAGCGAACGCGTTACCACTGTGCCACTCTACACTGATCCCATGACTTACTGTAGATTATATGGACCTTGACCTTTTATACATATCTTTGATCTCAGAGTTGAACCACACACAAAAAAGAAGGAAACAAAGGCAAATAACAGAGTGTCTCAAAAATACAGCCCACAAAATTAGTAATTCTTCTTCTTCTGTGTTCCCAGTAGTGGAAGAGATAAAGGCATCAAAACAGCTGGATCGTTCAAACGAATCCAACAAACTGAAAATTAGTATGAAAAGACTCAGGAGAGCTTATTTAACATTTCCTGACGTAGGGACATCAAAATTTGAGTCTATCGTTGTTTATTTGGTATTTTAAAATCTGTAGCTAAGCAGACAAAAATGGAGGGCCGCCATTGAAAAAGAAGTCGCAGATATTGATTCTTCAACAAATATTGTTTGAAAAAAATAAACTTAGCACGCAAATATCTTTATTTACCGCACATTATGTTTCTTTTACGTTTAATGTTGTAAAATATAGCATTATTTTATATTCTATTATTTTATTACACTTCCTTTTCATTTTAGCCAATCATATTTTGAAAGCAGTCCCGGAACAAATGTGAGAACGAAAGTAAGATGACGCCAATGGCGCAAAGTGCTTTTCGTCATTGTTCCCTAATCAAGTCATTAATCGCATTATGTTATGCAGTTTTGATTCCAATCGATTACAGAGGTGAGTAAGTAAGTGATTACGATTGTGCTTGTGTATAATGTGGAATGGGTACACTGATAGACTAGGTCTTGACTTCAACAGTTTGAATTGAAAGAAACAGTTTAAATCTAGATACTGTACACTCTTCTTCTTTCTCTTCTGCTTACGTTAAAAGGCCCATGATCACCGAGCTGACCATTCTGGCCCCTTTTCTTGGTTTATTGAACATCTAGATCTATTCTGGCCCTGCCAAAGTATTGTACAATGTACTCAGCCAGAGTAGCGATTGTGTAAAAAGCAAATGAGCATGTGTGTGTGTGTGTACGCGCTCGTATGTTTGTGTGTGTCGTGTGTCTCACAGTCTGGGGGGGGGGGGGTGGGGGTAGATATTTTTCGTGTGTGTCTGTGGGTGAGTCTCTGTGTGTATGTGTATGTGCAAGGGCATTTTGATCACGAAGAGTTATTTTATTTGAAAAAAATTGTAGAGTTGGGTATTTTCATGTAACAACCATGAAATTTAACATGGTGGTTTCCTATGGTGTGTTTATCCATTTCTGATGTAGAGATATGTTCAATTATGCCTTTAACCCCTTCGGTGCCAAAGGCAGTTTGATTGCGGAACTTTTAATTCAACAAGAAAATCTAGTGTTGTGCATTTTCATAACAAGCATGACATTTGGCATGATAGTTTCGTATGGTGTGTTTGTCGATTTAGGATGTAGGGGCATTTTTTTGTTAGTGCCATGGCTCGACTGTTTGACCCAAGATTTAAACTAGCTAGCTAGTTAAAATGAAAATATTTGTTTTAATGTTTATAAAAGTTATAATAAAAAACGTTTCTTTTATACTGAGCATCTTTGATTAAAATTTTCAGGACCACCATTTAAGACAGAAGTCAAAAAATGCTAAAAATCGCTGAAGGTCTGCCCCATTTCATGGGGCACAATCTATTTACAGAAAAAAACTTTATTTCTCAAAAAACCCATTTTAAAACTGTTTCATTAGACATTGACCTTTTGGCAGCAAGTGCCGTTGGCCAATGAATACTCTATTAAAATTTAAGTAAAGCTGTCGCATTTAAGAAACCGATACTGTTGTCTAAAGGTTTTTTAAAATTTGAAGTGGGTCCCTGTCAGACTAGTTAAAAATCAAGTCTAATTTGTTCCCAAAGACTCTAAAAGGCACAAACAAATGAGGCCAAGTCCCGGTAGACTTATTAAAAGATGGGGAGTGTATACAAGGGGAAAGCAGATCAACCAGGAGGCCCCCCCTACCTGTTTCAAAGCTTATAGTCCGGCAGCGATTAAATGTGTAATAGTATGTTTATTACTTACATTTATAAAATGATAATTAAAATTGCTACGATTCCTGCTTGTTTGGTCGGAGGGAGGGAGGGAGAGGGACCCCTCCTCTCCTGCTCAAACGGGGCGGCTAAAATTGATCAAGTTCTAATTTTATATTAAGATAAAAGTTATGAGTAAAAGGCGAGCTGGCACAAGCCTGACTTTGAGAAAATGTAATCAAGGTTTTAGAAGAGGTGTCTGTACGTTGTTTTGGACAGTTCCTTAGCCAACCAAATCAGAGGGGCCCACCCCTCGCTGCTCTTCCTTAAAATAGAATCTTTATTGAATGCAATTTTGTGTTGTTTAATTTTAAGTACAAAACTTTCCAGTTCTATATTGATCAAAATGCACGAGTCAAATATATGGTCTATATCTTGCATAACCAAGATCTTGGGTTAAATTTACAAGTAATGGAATTTGTTCTTAGTTTGAAAATCAGGGCTTGGACGGCAAAAGGAACCGGGAGGAATAAGCCTTTGTGTTCTATTTGACTATCGTAATCCCGAGTTCTCGCATATATTTCTAGTTCCTTCTTCCATTCTTTGCGGCTTTCGGCCTTCAAAAGATTTCTAATTTCACTTACGGAGAGTCCCATATTAATCGGAGTGCCCGCCCGACCGACCGCTGCGGCCTTAGCCGCCCGGCCGGCCAGGTCATTTCCTTTGATTCCACAGTGAGACAGGATCCATGTTATCGCGACATTGACACCTTTGAGTTTCAGTTGGTGTATAACATATCTTATTTCATTTGTTACTTCCAATCTTAGTTTGGTGTTGCCCTGAAGAGCTTTCACGGAAGATAGGGAATCTGTCAGGACAACAACACTAATCGGTGGATTGGGAAAAGTATTTATATAATTTACAACTTCCAAAATAGCCCACAGTTATGCGCTAAAGATGGAGATATTATTATTTAATTTAAACTATTTAGAGATTTGTAGGGATGGGATGGTAAAAGCACATCCTGTTTGTTCGTTGATTTTGGAGCCGTCTGTGTAAACCAATAAATAGTTTTGAAGACTGAATATTTTTTCTTTAGCAGCTATAGTGAGCAAGTTTATATCGTTTTCTTTTGAATACATTTGATGTAAAGAGGTGTCGTATATCGCATCCTCACGTTCCCACTGTGGAAAATCGTAATCTATCCTTGGGGTGACCTCAAGTTTAACTCCTGCCTTATCAAATAGGTCTTAAGTGAAGGTAACTGGGTCTATAACCTTCGCATGTGTGCGGGTTTGCTTTCGTTTTAGTCTTGTTAAAATGATGTTGGACGATTCTAAATAGTCTTCGAAAAACTGATCTGCTGACCCTTGTTTGAAGGAAAATAACCTAGTTAAACTGGAGGCACAGTGTAGCTTCATATATCTGTCTAGAGGAAGCCAGTCGACATCTCTGTAAACTAAATTATTAATGGCATACTGTGGTATACCTAGGGCAATTTTTAAGGCTTTTGTTTCAACGGCTTGCAAACGTTTGAATTGAGTTTTCGGAATTGTGTAGAAAACCTCCATCCCATACGTGAGGCGGCTTCTTACCAAGGCTGGTGTTAAATAGGTTAGGAATTTTGCATCTTTGGCCCATGCTTCCTTTGAGATAACCTTTATAACATTGAAAGCCCTGGATGCTTTCTTTATGGTATGTAAAATGTGTGCAAACCATATTAAGTTGGAGGACAGTACTACGCCCAAAATGTTTACTTGGGAACTAGTTTGGATTTTTGTTCCATGAATATCTATATTGGAGTATGTTTTACAATAGTTGGAGTTTGAAAAAAACATGAATTCACATTTATTTAGGGAGAGAGTGAAACCATTTTCCCAAAGGTAACTAGCTATGACCGTTGTGTACTTTTGATGTTGTTTAAAGCAGATTTCGGAGTATGTAGAATTAGTTTTTCTGGGGGTGAGAGTCCAAATGGCTATATCATCAGCGTACATGGAAATACGTGTTCCTTTGAAAAGAATAGATTTCATATCATGAAGCATGATGTTGAAAAGTGTTGGCGCTACTATGCTGCCCTGGGGCACTCCCATGTCTATACTATGGGTTTTAGAGAGTGCCTGACCTACTTTTACAGTCATAGTGCGGTTGTGGAGGAAAGAACGAATAATAATAATAATAATAATTGTACATTTATATGAATAGAATGAAGTTGAACATGTTCCCCTTTATGCCGAGGTCGCTAATTTTTTGGAGCAGTTTTCCATGCCAGACGGAGTCATAGGCTCCCTTTATGTCGAAGAAGGTTGCAAGAACCCTTTTTCTTCGACTAAACGCTGACATGGGATGTTAGCTTGCAAACTTGTTCCATGCAGCTTCGATGTTTTCTGAAGCCTGCCTGGAAAGTGGGGAGAATATTATTTTTCTGTAAAAAGTATTCAAGTCGTTGTTTAACGATTCTCTCATACACTTTACCCAGGTGAGGGGTGAGGGAGATAGGTCTAAAGCTCTTGGGATCCTGTCTTGGTTTCCCAGGTTTCAGGATCCCAATTACTTGCGCTTCTTTCCACGCCTGTGGGACCACCCCCTCAGCCCAACACCTGGAGTAAAAGTGATGGAGGATATTTAGGAATGATGGGGGGAGTTGTTTTATTAGGCGGTAGGAGATGGGATCCCCTCCGGTTGCTTTATTAACTTTCTTTATTGAACGTAGGGACGTAGCGAGCTCAGCATACTTGAGGGGAGCATTTATCACATGTAAATTATTTGAAGATTTATCAGGTTTCGGAATTTGTTGTCTGCGTTCTTGTTCATTTAAAGGGAGGGATGAAGTTTGGCTTGCTTTGGAAAAAGTGTCTGCCAAAACGTCTGCTGTTTCTTTGTTGGAAGATGTTAATTTATTATTTACTTTTACTCGGGTCTGTGTGGGGATGCCTCCTCTGCACAACTTCCTCAGTCTTTTCCAGGCCTTTCCCAAGTCCCTGTAATCGGAAATTTTAATTTTATAAAAGTATTCTAATTTAGCCTTGGCCACAATTTTTGTACTGTATTTTTCTGCTTATTTTTTTAAATCAAAGTTTTCTTGTGTAGGAAATTTATTAAGTATATTACTAGTTGTATGTTTTGCCTTTACGGCTTCAGCACATTCGTCATTCCACCAGGGGTTGTTCCTAGTGGGACAGAACCCATTCCCCTGTTCTTTAGTGGTCGAAATGGCTGCGCCACCAGCCTGTAAAATAGTATTACAAATATTATTATAATAAAGTTCTATATTATTATCTTCTAAATCTTTAATTGTAGTTTTTGTAAGGTGAAATTTGAATAAAGGCCAATTTGCTTTATCATATATGAACCTTGGGGTGGAATCTTTTTCAAAGGGATCTGAGACTGAATTTAGTATTAATGAAATGGGTTTATGGTCAGATCCTAGGGGGTCCACCAGGGAGGTCCAAAGGTGATTATTTTCTAATTGCGGACTAATAAGAGTAAGGTCTATAGCTGTCAGTTTTTGGTCGGATCTGTCAGGATATCTAGTTGGAGTACCATCATTTAATAAGATTAGGTTGGAGTTATTTATTTCGGAAAGAAGTTGGGAAGCCCCAGTACCGATGGACATGCACCCGGCCTCCCAGAGGGGGTGATGGGCGTTGAAATTGCCCATAATAACCCATTGTTCGGAGGGGTTAAGGGAGCACATCCAGTCGGTAGTGGGAGCTTTAGCATAACTTTGAGGAAAATAAACATTTAAAATATTAGTTATTTTGTTTTGAATTGTTACTTGATTATTGTTTGAGTATCTTACTGGTGAAATCTCAGGTAGTGGGGAAAAAGTTTTAAGATAATGTATATTTGTTCTAACATACGTGGCAGTTTTAATCAGGCCTCCAGAGTTGTTAAAGGATGGGGGGGAGCAAAAACCTTCTAAACGAGGGAGGCCTGTATAATCAACATTTAGGGACTGTAAACATAAAACTTGGTATTGAGTTGGGTTTGTGGCCAACATTTTTATTAAATAATCTTTATTACTATTAATAGAGCGACAGTTCCATTGTAAAATATGGAACGGAGCATTCTGAGGAGAAGTTTTGTCAGACAGGAGTTTAGAGGAGGTTTGTTCAGTTTGACTATCAATTATGGGGGGTCTGTTTAGTTTTGCTAGAAAGTGCAAGTCTATTTCTAGGCCTGCCAGTCGGATTTGAGTCACACACTAGGTTTGCTAGACTAAGGAGACTACTGTCCTTGGACAGGGAGGATGGAGCTGAGCCAGCCACTGCGGGAAAGAGGGTGGCCAGCCCATCGAGAAGCTGAGAAGGTTGGTTAGTTGTTTTTGCTTTAGCTAGTGTGATCAAAGTTTGAGTTACGATTTGCTCTCTAGGCGGTTTATTTGATGAAGCTTTGGCAAATTGTTCTAGATTGAGATTTGGAGTTTGTGTGGGAGGTACCTCAGGATCTGGTCCAGAGGGCTGATTTTGTTTTTGTGTGAAGGAGGCCATAATTTTGTCCAGGTAACTGGTGACAGTTGTGATCATGGATTGTGTTTGTTTGGTTACTTCTTCAGCTACGATCTCTTGAATTCTTTTTTCTGAGACATTCTTGGAGAGAGAGGCCTTTACAGTATTGGCCTGGCGCCTCAAGGCTCTGATTTTGTTGCTGTTTATTCAATGTTTTCTAGTTGGGTACCGTACCACTGGTCTTGGAGGAAATATTTTCTTAGAATTGGGGGAGAGATTTTGATGTGGATCTTGAATTTGAGTAGACTGACTATTTTGGTTTAAGGTTTGGTTTGTTTTCCTGTTCTGGTTCGGGTTTTGGAGGACCCCTGAATAGCTCCCTGGGGGGGATTTTTTTAACCTGTCTTCCGTCTCCCAAAGGTGGTCCACCTGTGGGGGAGGGGAGAGGGGTGGTTTGCGGTTTTCTTTCTCTATTCTTTCCTCTCTTATTTGGAATGTTGCCCTTCGTAGGGCTTCTCTCTCTTTTCTTTCCCTACGATATAAGTATTTGTCTTGATCCAGATCCATGAAAACCAGTAACATTATTTATTCAGACGGCAGTTGTCTGCCGTCATGACCTGAACAAAGACTCATAGCTGACAGCTGTTATGATTCCAATGAGTTAAGTGACCTCACCTCTCATTGGTCACCATGGTCGGTTTTGTTTGTTTTATGTCTTCCCGGCCTAAGCCATGTGGGACATTTCTTTTTATAAAGTTAAGTTTTCTTTTAATAGAGTTAGAGAGACATGGGGGGGGGAAATGTATTAAGTACTTTAGATCTTTTTAAGTAAGCGGAAATTTTTTTTTTTAATTAAAATTTTTAGGCCATGACTCGTTTAGCTCTGCACTATAAATATGTTTTTTAGGATAAAAATGCTTTATTTTAAAATTTGCCTAAGTTAAGCTCCAAGAGCTATGTTATTAAAATTTCAGAACCACACTTTTTTTAAGAACAAAAAACAGTCTAAAAATCAAAAAAGTTCTTTATAAAACGTATGTACAACATTTTATATTTATTTATGCCCACAAATTTTTTTTAAAGAAGTTTTAATCTTGTCGCATCAGTCTCCGAGATACTAAAAAAAGATGTTAAGTTTTTAAAACTTGAAATGGGTCCCTGTCGGACATTACATATCCGCAGACTCCAGAGGCCTTAAACAAATTTGACGGCCGAGTCTCGGCAAAACTTGTTTAAAAGAAGGAAATTTTTACAAGGGAAGGCAGATCGGCCAGGGGGGGGAGGGGATACGGAGAGACCGAAGTCTCCCCCCCCCCCCTCTCCCCCACCAGCTTCAAAGCCTGGGGTCCGACAGGGATTAAATGTTTTATCATTTATAAAAATATTTGATTGAGAGATCAGCGATTCTTTCTTGACCGGGCCGGAGGGAGGGAGGGAGAGGGACCCCTCCTCCCCGAGCCGAACAGAGGAAAGCCGTTGCCAAAGTCCTAGCACTAGGCGGGGGGACTCTGAGCTATCCCTGTTCATAAGGGAAGCGCGGCAACTACGGAGGAGTTAACTTTTAAAACTATTTACATGTTACTGTTAAAAATTTGAGGCCATGCATTTGAGGCAATCAAGTTATAATTTGTTTAAGGAAGGAGTTAATTTTACAATATTTCTTTTTGATAAAAAGTTAAAATACATGTCCAAAAGAGGCTTTGGAAATATCCTCTGCCAACCAAATGAGAGGGGCCCACCCCTCAGCACCTTTATTTAGAATAGAGTTTTGATTAAATGTAATCTTATGTTCTTTTATTTTACAAATAAAATTATTTAGTTCTTTATTAATATGTTGGCAGGAAACAAATAAGTGTTCTATATCAATAATGAGGCCACATTGGCAAAATCTGGGTTTAAATTTCGAAATCATAGAATTTGTTCTAAGTTTATAAATTAAACTAGCTTGAATGGGCACATCCTGTCTGATCATTAATTTTAGAACCGTCTGTGAAAATTTGAAATTAGTTTTGAAAACTATAGACTTTTTCCTTCGCAGCTATAGTAATTACATTTGGATCGTTCTGTTTAGAATATGTTTGATGTAGGGAAGTATCGTAAATAAGATCCTCTCGTTCCCACTGCGGATATTCATGTTTAATTACTTGGGAGACCTCCTCCAGTCTAACGCCTGCCTCCTGGAATAGTGTTTGGGTGTAGACAACTAGGTCAATCACCTTGGAATATGTTGAGAGTTTTTGTTCTTTTTTAATCTGGTTAAAGTAATATTAGAAGATTCATTGAAATCTTTATAAAACTCCTCTGGTGTGCCCTGTTTAGTAGAAAATAATCTGGTTAGTGCGCAGGCGCAATGTAATGTCATAAGTTTGTCAAGGGGAAGCCAATCAACATCCCTGTAGACTAGATTGTTGATGGCGTGTTGGGGAATACCCATAGCGACCTGGAGACATTTGTTTTACGTCCTCCCGGCCTAAGCCATATGGGACATTTCTTTTTATAAAGTTACGGAAAGAAAGTTTGTTTTATTTTAATAAAGTTATATATTATTAAAGAAAGAATTTGTTTTTTGTTTTGTGTGCCATGGCTCGACTGCTTGACCCGAGATTTGAACTAGCTAGTTTAAATGATAGTATTTATTTTAATGTTTATAAAAATTATGATAAAAAATTCTTTTCTACTGAGCATCTTTGATTAAAACTTCCAGGACCACCATTTAAAACAGAATCAAACAAAATATAAAAAATCGTTGAAGGTCTTCCCCATAACATGGGGCACGGTCTATTTACAGAATAAACTTTATTTTCGAAAAAAAAATTAAAACTATATTATTCATTGTCAACAATGAATGTTGGCCAATGATAACTTTGTAAAAAATTCACCAAAGCTGTCGCATCGATTTCCCAAGGGAACCGATACTATTGTCTAAGGGACTAGTTAAAATTTTAAGTCTATTTTGTCCCCTTTAACTCCAAAAGGCACAAACACATGAGACCGAGTTTCCGGTCGACTTTTTAAAAGATGGGGAATTTATACAGGGGGAAAGCAGATCAATCAGGAGGGGAAGAACAAAAAGGAGACACCCCCCCCCCCCCCCCCCCCCCCCCCCCCCCCACTCCCACCTGTTTCAAAGCTTATAGTCCGGCAGGGATTAAATGTGTAATAATGTTTAATACTTACATTTATATAAAAAAAGATAATTAAAATTTTGCTTTGATTCCTGCTTGTTTGATCGGAGGGAGGGAGAGAGGGATCCCTCCTCTCCGAATCAAAACAGAGGCAGGGCGTCACGAGCAGAGTCTTTAAGCGGGGGGACTCTGAAGCTTATATACAGCTAAACACGACTACGAGGCAGTTAAAATAGATTGGGGTCTATTTTTTTTTATTGAGGTAAAAGTTACAATTAAAAGGCAAGCTGGAACAAGCCTGACGTTGAAAACATTTAATCAAAGTTTTTAGAAGAGGTGTCCAAATGTTGTTTTGGACAGCTCCTCGGCCAACCAAGTCAGAGGGGCCCACCCCTCACTGCTCTTCTTTAAAATAGAATTTGTATCGAGTGCAATGTAATTTTAATTTAATATGCAATTTAATTTTAAGTATAAAACGTTCCAGTTCTGTATTAATCAAAACGCACGATTCAAATAAATGGTTAATGTCGATAATTGCCTCGCATAAGCAGGCTCTTGGGTTGTGTTTAGAAGTAATAGAATTCGTTCTTAACCTGAAAATCAGGGCTTGGACAGCGAAAGGAACCCGGAGGAACAAGCCTTTAGGTTCTATTTGGCTATCGCAGTCCCGGGTTCTCGCATATATTTGTAGATCTTTCTTCCACTCTTTGCGGCTTTCAGCCTTCGGAAGATTCTTGATTTCGCTGACGGAAAGTCCTATGTTAATCGGAGTGCCAGCCTGGCCGATCGCCGCGGCCTTAGCCACCCGGTCGTTTCCTTTAATTCCACAGTGAGACGAGATCCATGTCACCGCGACATTGACACCTTTGAGTTTCAGTTGGTGTATAACATATCTTATTTCATTTATTACTTCCAATCTCCGTTTGGTGTTGCCCTGAAGAGCTTTCACAGAGGATAGGGAATCCGTCAGGACAACAACATTAATCGGTGGATTGGGATTTTTTTAAATATTATTTACAACTTCCAGTATAGCCCACAATTCTGCACTAAAAATGGAAATATTATTATTTAATTTAAACAGTTTAGAAATTTGTAGGGATGGGATGGTAAAAGCACATCCTGTTTGTTCATTGATTTTGGAGCCGTCTGTGTAAACAAATAAATAGTTTTGAAGACTAAATATTTTTTCTTTGGCGGCTATAGTAAGCAGGTTAATATCGTTTTGTTTTGAATACATTTGATGTAGTTCTTCTTCTTCTTCTTCTTCGTTATTCTTCTTCCTCGGTCGTTCAGGCATGTTCCTGTCAATTATGAACGTAGATGCATCATGCTGCTGTTATGCGCCTAAGTAAGCATAATTAGGTCCAGCATGTCTGACTTCGGCTAGAGGAAATCTTTTTGAAACTATTTCTTGAAAAAAGGCAGGAGAATGGACCGGAAAGGCAGAACGACAGTAGATAACAGCATGCAAAGGGAAAAGGCAGAATCAAAGAGACTGACAGATAAGAGGTAGTTATAAGCACAGAACTTCCAGAAGGTGGGGGAACTATTTCTACGGAAGACACCCCCCCCCCCCTACCTGTATCCCTGGGGGGGGGGGGGGGGGGGTCTACCACCCCTATATTCGCTCTATGCGCTTAACAACAACAAAATTAAAAAGCAAGAAATTCAACAACAAAACAAATAATCGCTCACACACATGCTAATAGGCATACACATACACACACCACCCCCACCCACGCAGGCACGCACATATACATATACACACACACACACTCACTCGCGCACGCACGCGCACGCACATACACACACACACACACTCACATATCTCCTCCCTACACCTACCCCCTCCCCACATTTACTTGCTCGGGGACTTATCTGCAAGATGTGCCCACGGAAAAACGCAACGAACCACAACTGACAAATCGCGGTGTACTGCAGTACATAGTGGGGGGGTAGGGTTAGGTTTAGGGCTAGGGTTAGTATTCCAAAAAGCTTATTAGCTAAAAATGTTCCTAAAATACAGCTTTATGTATGGTAAGAAAGGCACAAACGGAAAAATAGAATTAACCGAGAAATGCAGGGCGGGTGGCACATCTTTACCTTTACCGGTCTTTCTTTTCAGACCTATCGCAGAAAGAGTGTTTCATAATCATTTCGACTTTGACCTCGCCCGCGCAGAGAGAGAGAGAGAGAGTAGTACTTCTTCTTCTTCTTCGTCTTCTAAGTTCTTGTTCTTGGGTCGTTCAGGCATGTTTCTGTCAATTACGAACGTAGATGCATCATGCTGCTGTTATGCGCCTAAGTAAGAATAATTAGGCCCAGCATGTCTGACTTTGGCTAGAGGAAATCTTTTTGAAAGTATTTCTTGAAAAAAGGCAGGAGAATGGACTTGAAAGGCAGAACGATAGTAGATAACAGCATGCAAAGGGAAAAGGCAGAATGAAAGAGACTGACAGATTAGAGGTAATTATAAGCACAGAACTTCCAGAAGGTGGGGGAACTATTTGTACGGAAGACCCCCCCCCCCCCCTCCCAGTATCCCTAGGGGGGGGAAGTTTGCTGCGTTCTACTCCCACCCCCACCCACACCCCAGTCAGTCTCTCTCTCTCTCTCTCTCTCTCTCTCTCTCTCTCTCTCTCTCTCTCTCTCTCTCTCTCTCCACTGTCTGCATAAAAATAGCTGCAGCTGGGCTCGCGGTGGGAGGCAAGCAAAGGGCCAAATACATTGAAAAGAAAAGACTGGCATCTGGTCCCTGTTCCCTATATCAGTAGTGAGGACAGAAACACTGGTTGTGTCCCTTTTAAACATCTTTATGACATAACACGTCGATAGGCCAGTTGAATTCTCCGTTCAAATTCCAATCTGAGTCTTTGCATAGCCGCCATTGTGAACTACCCCACTAACGATAACTCTATCAGCCAGGCTCGCCGTAACTCTTAAGTAGTCCATCTTCCCCTTTTAGAGTCTTTGGTTATGTGTCAAGTTTTGGTTCAAATTAGCGTCCTGCAAAATAAATTGGTTTATAGCGCGTGTTTATGAACGGATGGTGTTGAAATTTTGCACGACGATCGTCACTATCCCTGGTCACGCATGTTCCAAATCTCGAGTCAATGTCGGGTCTGGTTACGCCGCGGTTTGTGAAAACGTGAAGCGGCCTGTCGGCGCCCGTATCTCCGGCATTTCTGAATCGATTCGCTTCCGGTTTGGCACACGGATAGTCCCCGGCCCCGGTCATCTTCCTGCCAAATGGAGATACGGGCGCCGAGAGGCCGGCGGATGCGCGTTTCGCGCATTTGCGAAACCGCGCAAATGACACGGCCGCCTCGGTTGCCGTTGCCATCGCCCCGTGAGGGCTCACAGCAAATCTGAAGCGATTCGGTCGAAAAACGGTGGAGTTATAAGGCCCGTTTCGTGTTTCAGACACACACACACACACACACACAGACACACACACGGGACACTTGCCAAATTACTATATGATGATGATGCATGCCAGCAATGTCTCTCTTTCTCTCTCTCTCTCTTTCTCACTCTCTCTCTCCTTCCCCCTCACTCGATTTTTCCAGGCAATTTACGAGCTTACATGTATATAATGCCATAGTTTCGATGATTTGCTGATTTACTTGTTTTAATTTCATTTGGGGAGTTTCTTATTTGCTTCAAGAACTAGAATACCTGAAGGAAGAAAAAACAACACTTGTCATACTTAATCTCATTACCAAGAATAAACAACTTTCATTTGTCTGTAGTATAGACTACATTGTTTAAAAATGCAAATCGAAAGACTTCTGGGCCAGACACGTCATGTTGTTTTATGTCACACGTGTTAGCATTGTTGT
>JAGGCT020000231.1:0-23072 GCA_017654935.2 Phymorhynchus buccinoides
CTAGAGTGCTGGCTACATGGCTGACTAATATTCTCTTGCCTGTCATGGCCAATTTGTTGAACTTGGCCATTCTTTCGTTGGTAATGGTGGGTTTTGTCTCTGTACTGGCGGTCAGATTTAAACGTTTGTTTTCCCTGCTTTAAATCAGCTCACCTCTGTCATGGTCATGTCTTTGACCGTGGCCATTCTTTCGTTGGTAAGTGGGTTTTGCTTCCATACCCTATTGTCAACTATAAGCTTTCTTTTCCCTGCTTTAAATCAGCGCACCTCTGTCATGGCCATATCTTGAACCGGTGCCATTCTTTTCGTTGGTAGAGGTGGGTTTTTGCTTCCATCTTCTCGTGGTGCAACATTTAAGCTTTCTTTTCCCTGCTTTAAATAGCGCACCTCTGCATGGCCAAAAAAAAAAAAAAAAAAAAAAAAAAAAAAAAAAAAAAAAAAAAAAAAAAAAAAAAAAAAAAAAAAAGAAAAAAAAAAAAAAAAATCTGACCGTGGGCCATTCTTTCGTTGGTAGAGGTGGTTTTGCTTCCATACCTAGTGGGTCAACTTTAAGCTTTCTTTCTGCTTAAATCAGCGCACCTCTTTCCATGGCCATGTCTTGAACCGTGCCATTCTTTCGTTGGTAGGGGTGGTTTTTGTTTCCCTACCTGGTGGTCAACTTGTAAGCTTTCTTTCCCTGCTTTAAATCAGCTCACCTTCTGCATGGCATGTCTTGAACCGTGCCATTCTTTCGTTGGTAGAGGTGGGGTTGTTTCGTAACCTGTGGTCACATTAACTTTCTTTTCCCTGCTTAAATCAGCTCACCTCTCTTTCTCTCTGAAACGATGCAACACAGAGCATACCAAAGGACACGTCCACCAAATCTTTGTTAGTAGAAGGTTTTACGTCCCTCATAGCCTTTCTCTTAGGACAGTATTCTGGTGCGTAGTCTCGATGTAGCAGGTACCCTGTGTATTAGGTTCTCAACGTTGGTACTTGAGAAACGGTCGTTGGAGTCGCTGTTAGTAATCAGTGGGGAGTCCTTGGCGTAGACTCGTCTCGTGTAATGATCAGGAAGACTGAAGTCATAGTTGCAGTACCTACCATAACCTTAGCAACAGAGTCTTGCCGTAGTCTTGACATCATCGGGATGTGTAACATAGTGCGCTGTAGTCCCACAGGTAAAGTCCGGGCCTTGTCTTCAGGACATCGGACGCCTTCGTTCGTGCCCAGTACTGCCAGCCTCATGCAGGCTTCAGGATACGACGGCCCAGAAAGTTGACACGCATCAGTGGCTCATTGCGTACTCCACGGTGGGGTGCACTGGGGTGACCAGCCCAGCCCTCCACACAGGCTTCAGGATGACGACGGCTCAGAAAGTGACACGACAGCATTGCTCATTGCGTACATCCACGTGGGTTAACTGGGGTGACCTAGCACCACCTCCACACAGGCTTCAGGATGAAGTCGGCCCAGAAATTGGACACACACCCCGCAGTGCTCATTGCGTACATCCACTGTGGGGTGAACTGGGGTGCCATCCCCAGCCCTCCACCAGGCTTCCGGATGAACGACCGGCCCGAAAGTGGGACACACAGCAGTGCTCATTGCGTACTCACGTGGGGTGATGGGTGACCACCCCAGCCCTCACACAGCTTCAGGATGACGCGGCCAGAATTTGACCGCAGCAGTGGCTCCTTGCGTACATCCACGGTGTGGTAACTGGGGTTGACCAGCCCCAGCCCACACTCACAGGCCACCACAACAAGTGAGTCCATCAGGGGTTTCATTCCCATAATGGCCACACTGTAGATCACGTACGGTCGTGCCTCCAGTCAAACGTCGTTAACCCTTATTGTTTAGGATCGGACTTATTGTCACCCGGTACATATTGCTTAAACGTTTGACTCCATATCCAACAATATGCATATGCTTTGCTTCTTTCTCACTGCTTGGATCACATTTTGTAAACGATTGGAGAGTATAAACAGAATATGAAATGAATTTTTTTTTTCCCCCATTAATCATTTTTGCAAAAAGATACCACTAAGATAATCACAAACAATGTGATACGTTTTTTTAGCACATGTTTTAATCTGTTCGCCGAACATAGCACCAGTTATACAGTATGCAACTATTTGTTTGATTGCGCCTTTGATTTGCCTGCTATGTTCCCGTCAGACGATTCTAGGATGAGCATGGCTTTGCTCTGTGGTCTATCTGTGTGTCTGTCGTCTGTCTGTGTATGATTTTCTCAAAACTACTGACGGATTTTATATCACATTTGGCACAGATTAAACACCTTACTGAGGAATGTCCTTCGTATGTTCCATGATCTTGTTGATTATTATCGATTTCTAGTTGTTTTTTTCTAATCCAGATTGGTCCAATATTTTCAAAGCCTACCAAGTGGATTTTCAACCGGGGGGGGGGGGGGAATTGGTCTATTGAACAAGTGTTCGTTTTATTTTCACGATCCTGCAGACTTCTGGACTTATTTTCTGTTGCTGATTGTTTATTAACCTATGCTCTGCGAAATAGTAATAACCCCTCCTTTAAGCCAGTGCTGTCTTGCTGCTCACTGTGTTGTTCAGCTACTGACTGGACACTGAGACCGAAAACGATGAGTAGGTGAGCTCAGGGATAAAGAAGTTGTGGAGGGAGGAGAAGGACCTACCAGCAGTTTTGAACTTTACCAGTTTGTTTGTTATGGGGAGGAGAAGACTACAAGGCAGGTTTTAAGTTTCACATGTGTGTTTGGTTATAGGGAGGAGAAGGCCTACACAGGCAGGTTTTGAAGTTTGCACAGTGTGTTTGTTATGGGGAGGAGAGTGCCTACACATGCGTTTTTGAGTTACACAGTGTGTTTTGTGTATGGGAGGAGAAGACCTACACAGGCAGGTTTTTGAAGTTTACACAGTGGTTGGTTATGGGATGAGAAGATCTACACCGGCAGGTTTTGAAGTTGCACAGTGTTTTTGCTTAGGCTCGGTCCAACGGAGTTAACAGCTTGTCGCGGTTTATTTCATAGTTATATGTGTATTGGGTTTGTGTTTTGAGGGAAACTAAGTTTAAAGTGAGCATTTGATCAGTTTATCCTCTCGTGTTTTGCCCCTTATGCTGTGAAAGTGCAGTCCGTACATACAGTAACCCGGGGCATGAGGGCAGAGTTTGAGTGGCAACAGGAACATTAACAGAGTGTCAATGGTTCTTGTCTGACCCACTCACACACATGTGGTCAGCAGTGGTAGCCGTACAACACAACCAACATAACAGCCTCCTTGGTGCACACTTTGTTCATCAGGTGGACACAGGAAAACAAATGATCTTTGGCTAGGATCCATATAACTCCTGTGCTTCGGTGTTTTTGTACGAGGTAATACTGAAAAAAATGTGACAATCGTACACATGGCAAAGTTTATAATGTTATACTTGAACCGGTAAACTTGTTCTTAGACCGATAGTGGTGAAACAGAGCAACCTACACAGGCCAGACGGCCTGAAAGACCCAGTGAGACAGTCCTGGTAGAAGGGGCTCAGAGACAAGATATGCCCACAAGCCACATCATAATTGTAGATCTACAGTGAACTCTTAGGATATCAACAAATTTCTTGCAAGAAAAAACTTAACTTTGATCTGAACAGATAAATACGCATGACAAACAACGACACTTCTTGGGATAAGATCAACAAAAAGCCACTGACTTGCATTTTATCTGCTGACCCATGTCTTTTCAACCATATGTATTCCCGTGAAAACAATTCGTTATCAAGGCAATACACACATGGCATCCCATAAATATGCATATAACAGGATTGGGCGAATGTCAAGATGAACCTGCAGCCAAAAATGTCCTTGACAGTTAACGGAAATCACAACACAAAAGTGCATTTCCTAAATGGCTGTCCACAGCCACCACCAATAAAATCACATGTACCTCAGAGGATAGAAGCGTCCCGCCATGATGGAAGTACAGCTCTATTGTTGAACATCTTGGTGTCTTCTGCTGCTTTGGAAATAAATCCACACAGCAAAACCTGTAATCTTATGAATATAATATATTCCAACTGAAAACTTAGATACACGCTATGGAAAGTTTCCTCAATGGATTTCCTTTAAATCTAGCTCAACCACTGATGCATAGTTTTAAAACTTTAGAACCCAATTGTTTCGATATTACAAAAAGAAGCGTTTAAATATTTTTTCAATCGAAGATAAGCTAATACATTGTTTTTCAAGTACAGTGAGGCGTGTTTGTGATTGTCCTTTTCCTTAGCCATAATGGATATTCCCTTAATGATCTATTTATTATATTTGTGAGAATTGTTTTGCATTATATAGTTTATTAAATTTGGCAAATGGAAGAAAACCGTTCAAATTCACAATTGTTTGGCATTGGGAAAGATCTAGGAACTGTACGTTTCTGTTTTTACATTTGATATATTATCCAGAACACAACGAGTCAACTCAGTAAATAAGGTTCCATATGTGAAAAATCATTCAATTTCATTCTTGACCATGCAGCATTGCATAGGCGAAGTTGAGAAAAGAAATGTGCAGGAACGTCCAACTACACAAAGGAACCTCCCTGACAGAGAGCAGCCTTCAGGGCAGATCCTGTCACAGGTCAGTTCATCATCTGCTGTGGACACTGACCCCAGCCATCACGATAGGTGGTCTTCATGCACACGACTGGGAATCATGACATCGTAGTATGAGGCCGTGAATATCTCACAGTTCTGTTCGTCTTCTCCATAATCGCAGTCGTTCAACCCGTTGCATCGAGTGTAGACAGGGAGGCAGTAGAACCATTCAGTGGGGCAACGAAATGGGTCGTACCGAACACCACAGTCCTCAGCTTTCAGCCACTCCCAAGTAAAGTCCAGTGCCGTCCAGGTTGATGTAAATCTTTTCATTGTGAATGTTCGTTTTTAATCCCAGAATGGACGTTGCAGCCGACCTGCAATCACAATCTCATCAGAACTGTCCAACAGTCTGAGAATTCGTTTCAGCGTTGGCTGTGTGACTATGCACTGATCATTACTGCACGAAAGGCCCTGACACGAGTGAGCTCACAAAATGACTCATCGCTGTCTCAGGGCAGTGCTGTCTATATCACAGACAAAGGTATACTGAACTGTGGTGACTCCGTCATCACATTAAAACGCACTGGGTGGGGTAATGGATGACTTTTAATCGTATTAGATGGGATAGGGTGGAGACGCCAGCATTACTAACATTCATAGCATACTTGGAGTCCATTGTACTGCTAACCCTTGCACATGTTTTTTACTTGTTGAAACAGACTACGTTTTGTCAAATGTCCATGGAGCAAGCCAACCATACTGACTTGGTTTTGCTTTAGTGTGTATGTACATTTGTATTTGAGAAGCTCTTTTAACTGAGTATTATGTGAAAGAAGATAAACAGTTTTTCACACAAAAGCGTAAGTGTAATATGCACCAGGCATTAAAGGGATAATGTTCATATATAAACTAAAACTCCCAAATCTGACGGTTCGCTCAGCTACATGATACCACTGCCTAAATGTCCAGATTATATAACAAGAGCTTTTTCATACCAATTTGTGGAATTTACTGTACATGAACGGTAGAGTACCCCCCCAGGTTAATCCCCAACAATAACCATAAATGTGTTCTGTCTTCTTAATACCTTAAGGAATCTGTGATTCCTTCTCGTTTCATTTAATAACTTTCCACCCCTTCTGCGCACAGTATGACGCTTTTGTGTGATCTACCCGCACTCCTCCTAACGAACTGAAACATTTCCCCACCGAAGCCACCATTCCCTGCACGAGGACTTCTGTATGGACCGTGTTCTTTTCATCACGTCGTCTTCACCTCTTCCTCAGGTTAAAGTGCAGGTGGTCCTGGACCTGGGAGTAGTGAAGCATAAGCAGAACATTGAAACAACACTGGGCAGTGTTAGTAGGTTTTAACGTGCATCAGAACTTAGAAAATACAGGCTGTGTTGAGTCATAGAAACAGAACTGTAACTGAAGACAACAGCGCGGTGTGGAAAAGTCAAGGCGGTCATTTTTGTTGGCTTGCTTCATGGTTTATTGTATTAAGCGGGAAAGGCAGCACCAATTCACAATCATACATGGCATAAGACTGATTAAAAAGCTACTCATATAACGTGTTTATCAGCAGCTTTCAACTCTCCACTGAGAGAGCACGTCTGCACTTTGGTGCAGCAGTATCAGGTACCCAGAGTGTTTTCCCAGATCCTCTATGCGACTTTATAATCAGTAATGCATCAGTTATATGGTGACTTTAGCTGTTTTCTGTGCTCTACAAGTATGTGGACTTGGGCCTGGCCTATGATAATTATACTCTTCGAGGCAGGCACAGCACACGCTAGCACATTTCTTTGTCTACCCTGCTCCTGCTATTCTCTGACAGAAAGTTTCCCACTGAACGAGTTCACACCAGTATTCAAGACGTTGAAGACGAACCCCTTATGAATAGCTGAACTCGTTTACGCATAAAACAATAAGCATTGTCCTTACCTACACCACTTTGACGTCCACGTTTAGAGACACAAATATGCTGTCATTTCGTGACAAGTCTGGATTCGTTGAGCTGCTTAATTCAAACGTGGTTGATCAGCGAGTATTCTATTCCTGACATGCCTCACTGATTGTCTAATGTAGTGGTAACCTTGTTGATCACCCCTCGATCGTGCATTCGACGCTGCATGTGAAAAAGCCATATGAAGAAAATTATGGAAACCATTATAAAATCTATTTCTAACGTTACTACCTTATTTTCTGTTCCAGAAGAACATACTGTTTTGATCTGCTCAGAAAACCTAATTATTAAATTAATATACCCATGAAACATTGTACATCTGCAGTAAATCTCTTATGTCGACCAGCCATGTTGCTTTACATACGAGTAGGCCAGGGTCGAACATGCAGGCTAAAACAGAGACTAAGTTAGAACGAGGAAAGCTAGGATTCTGTCCCCTTAGTTTTCTCTCTGTCTCTGTTTTTTTTTCCCTATCGCTAAGGGACTTTTTGAAGCTGGTCTAGGCTGTTCACAACTGCCGCCTTGTTCACTCACAAATTGTGATTAAGCTTTAGTGTACGAAACGTCCACTGACGTTATCAGAATGTTCTCAATTTGCGCTTGTGACGTTGAAATACAATGGCACTTCCTAAATTTCGTTCTTCTACTTCTATGTTCTTATAGATATAATTTGTTGATTCCTATTTCATTCCTCCATTCAACAATTCATTCTTCTCTCACCTGTTTAATCATTCAATGTTTACTTTTTAAAAAAATTAATAAGCCTTCAAAACTATATCCCCAAGAAAAAGCAAGGAAGTAGCTGAGAAAGGAATTATGCATTGCAATCCTGTAAAACAGAATGAACACACTTAATTAGCATAACTTGTCATTAAAGGATTGAAGGTCTGTGGTAACATGTCCCTCAACTGCTGAGATACACTGAATTTGATTGTGTTGTATAATGGAACAAGAAAACTTGCTATTAATGAGTAACAGGAAGATTTTCTAAACTGTCTTTTATACTTTAAATAAAGTCAATGACGCAAACTTAACTTTTCGGCAGCTATGACGCAATTGTGGCGCAAGCGAAAGTAGACTCACTGTAAAAATAGACGCTAATACTTCCATTGTGTTGAAACTGGAAAATGACGAAAATGCACAACTACAAAAGCGAAAGACGTGTTAGGGTGTACATCGAAGAAAATGCCTTGATATTGTGCTTCCATTTTGGATGTCTAAGCAACAAAGAGTTGGAATCCGAATTACACCTTTCACCGTTTCCCCACCATAGGTACTTGTTGCGATCAAGAACGTAATTCTGTTGCAAGATAGGATTAGCTGAGGCGGGGGAGGAAGGGGGTTTGTGGGTAGAGGATCTACGAACTGTCCGCTGAGAGAGGGCCTACCGATTGTAGAGCTGGTGCACACTAGATTGCCACTAGAGATGGATGACGATACATGGTAAATATGTAACTAAATGTAGTAATTAGCTAGAGGGGTTTGGGGTGGGTTAGCAGGGGGTAGAAATAACAATAATGGCGTCGCTGACTATAGTACGCGAAAGGGAAAAATAAAATTGATGCGACGACGGTTGGCTGCTGGCCTTCATGAAGCAGCCGACATTGTAAACCTAGTCAACTGAGTTTTTGACATTTGTTTTTACAGTTTGATTTTGGGGGGAAAAGGTTGTAAAAACTTCGGAAATTATTTACAACATTATGTTTTTAAAACGATCGGTCATTGATTGTATTCGGGACTTCAGTAATGTAATCAACAGTTTATGAAAGCGTGATCGTTAGGCCTAAGACAGCCACGTCAGCCCTACTTATTTATGTTCGCGGTCCTTGACGCCTCGTTTTTTTGGATCAAAACAACTCAACTGCTTGTTAAGTTTTAGATCGATTGGCGGCGACCATTTCTAATTTGTAAGGGGAAGATAAATAAACATAAATTTTAATTGTTCGGGACTTCAGTAAAATTTAATCAAAAGTTTCTGAAAGCATGATCGTTAGGCCTGGCCATGGCTCTCTATCCGTTTCAACACCCAAAATTTGCTTAATTCAGATGTTTAGTAGGTAGGGAAAGATGTGTATAGAACGAGGGGTAGGTACTTTTTTTGTTAGAAACTAGGCGAGAATCTGAAATGGATGAGTTATCTGTGACTGGGTATTTTTCTTATATGAGAACCGATTATGTACTTCCATGTCCTTCATATTTTAGTACAAGCAACAGAAGGGTTTTGGGGTCGGGGGGCTTCTATAGATGGTGTTTTTTCACCGGAAGGAGGACATGTGGGAATAATCCTGACTAAGCCTACCTGTTTGACTGTTTCAGTTCGTTTATATTAAAGAAATTTGAAACAAGAATAAGAGAATGTTTTAAACACTGTTGAATTCGGTCATGACTTTGTATGTTATTGTTATCATTTTGGTTTGTGTTTCAGTTCAAGATTATGCCTACAGCGTTTGCAAATCAATAGTGAAACCACCGAAGGTTTTTCACATGTTTCACACTTTCATAGGTTAGGACATTCTAATATTCAATAATATTAAGTGATTACGTTAAATGCCTAATATTTTGACTGTAAGTGACAACCAGATTTTTAATTCAAAATGTTACATTTAAAATTCAATTCTTCTGTCCTCAAACTCTAAAGAGCATGCCTTGTTAATGTTAGAATTCACATTTAGACGTATTGCCACACGTAAAAAACATTAATGTGCCAATTTTATTACCAAAATAAATACTTAAATAAAAACTGTGCAAACTGATTCAGTGGAATTTTCAGAAGATAGGTGTTATTGTGGAAGCCTCTGTCTTTAGTCTGTGGATTTTTTCTTACTTATAAAGGTTGATTAAAAGGCTTGATTTGACTTTCTTTTCAAGCATGAGTTCCTTTTTATCCAATGCATGTCATGGGTTACTTATTTTTATTTTTGAATTGCCCTTGGTGTTTTACATATTCTTTCATTTCCATTGGTTGATTTTCAACTTCTAATTTGAATGAGTTATTATTTTGAGTGTTCTGGTTTTCTTTTGGAAAGTGTACAGATTCTGTTTTAATAGCCCTAAGAATATGCCTAGTCCTGAGAGTGCTACCAGTATTCCTGTTCTGGGGGGGATTAGAAACTAACTGAGCATTACTGGGCATTTTGTTCCAACCCAAACAAAAGGAAGTTTGGACAGCAGATCAGGATCCACATGTTTTGGCCTGCTGTCAGACGTTTTGATGAGGACCATGCGGAACAGGGGAGAGGTTGATGATAGCCAAAATGGAAAAGACAGAGGGGAGTGTTGAGAATTTGACTCATTGAGGAGAATGTTTTGTGAAAAATGGGAGGATGAGGGAGAGAGAGAGAAGGAAAGGCTGATGAGGGGTGAATTAAAGAGTTGAGAACAGTGATAGGGAGATGGAGAGAGGGGAAAATGCAGAGCTCCAAAGAGGAAGGAAGAAATTGTGAGGCGTGGAGCTTGGAGAGGATTGGCAAGAATTGAGTTGTGAAGGAGAAGATGCAAGGCAAGTGGAATAAGGGGAAGAAGGATATTGGAGGACGGGAACGAAAGAAGATTGAGGATGTTGGGCCGGAAGGAAAAATGATAGAAGCCCAAGTGAAGAAGTTAAAAAGATGGGTCCTTTGCAAAGCTTGTGTTTGACAGGGGTCAACAGTGGGAAGAATTCAGGAGAGGTTTGAGCGCCGTAAGCATGATTGAAAGGGGGCTTGCAATAAAGCCTGGTCTTGGCCTCTGTGTGGGGAAGGTTGGACATAACGATCTTGGAGAGGGGGAAGTCTTTGGTGGAAGTGGAGAGGAAATGGAATTGGGTATTTAAATTCCACGGAATGGGATGGTAGAAAAACATTGTCGAGGGTGATTTAAAGTAATGAAGATAGGAGGAGATTGATACAAGATTGAGTCAAAGGAGAGGGAAATGTGCTTATGTGAAGAAGAGTAGCTTTAGAGAGAGTGGGGGCCTGTGGGAGGAATGGAGAAAGGTGTGTAGTGCAGAGAAGATGGGCAGGTGACTCAGGAGAGAAGGGATCATGGTTTGATTTGGTGGAAGGGTTGTAGAAGAGAATGAAGGAAAGCGAGTCAGAGAACTGAGGAGGTAGGGAATTAATTGTAAGGTAAAGGCGGAGGTGGAAGAGGAAAGGTGGGGTAGATACATTGACTGAATTTGAGGGGGTGTAGTGGATAAGATTAAGAGAAGAATGAGAAAGGATGGTTTGTTAGCTTCATGAAGTAGAGGACTGAGAAGGGGGTTAAATATAATTATAATAATTTTAAAAAAAGAGAGAAACAGAAAGATTTTGTGGAAAAGGTTGATTTGATGAGTGTTGTTTTGTTTGATTTTTTTGAAAGGTTGGTCTTTGCCCATTTGTTAGGAAATAGAGTCCAACGTGCCAAAGGAGAAGGCGTACTTTGCAAATACCTGTAGACCAAACTGGCACCGTCTGCTGTTTTCTTGAAAAGATAAAAGTAACGGAATAAGAACCTGCGAAAAAGTTGCCCGATAATTTGATGCTCAGCTGTTATATAATTTCTTAGAAGGAATGAAGCTATGAACACATGAAATCTTAATGGTGTGATGATGATACGTAGTGCAAGGACAGATACGCTATGGGTGGAACCACTACACTTCTGAGGTTTATCCTTCCTCCCTTCACTCCATCTGAACCTCCACAAATCTCTCATCCCTCCTTCCTCCCCTCACTCCATCTGAACCTCCACAAATCCCTCATCCATCCTTCCTACACTCACTTCATCTGAACCTCCACAATCTCCCATCCATCCTTCTTCCCTTCACTCCATCTGAACCTCCACAAATGGGTCTCACCCATCCTTCCTCCCTTCACTTCATCTGAACCTCCACATATGATTCATTTATTAGTCCTGGTTTGACTATATCTTGACCTTGAGGAATGAATGAGGGCCATCCTTGGTTCCCTTCACTCCATCTGAACCTCCACAATCTCCCATTCATCCTTCCTCCCTATTCACTCCATCTGAACCTCCACAAATCCCACCATTCATCCTTCCTCCCTGTCACTCCATCTGAACCTCCACAAATCCCTCATGCATGAACTAGGAAGTCACCAGCACTACCATCTGAACCTCCACAATCTCCCATTCATCCTTCCTCCCCTCACTCCATCTGAACCTCCACAAATCCCTCATCCATCCTTCCTCCCTTCACTCCATCTGAACCTCCACAATCCCCCATCCATCCTTCCTCCCATCACTCCATCTGAACCTCCACAAATCCCCCACCCATCCTTCTTCCCCTCACTTCATCTGAACCTCCACAAATCTCCCATACATCCTTCCTCCCTTCACTCCATCTGAACCTCCACAAATCCCTCAACCATCCTTCCTCCCTTCACTCCATCTGAACCTCCCCAATCTGCCATCCATTCTTCCTCCCTTCACTCCATCTGAACCTCCACAAATCCCTCAACCATCCTTCCTCGCAGTCACTCCATCTGAACCTCCACAAATCCACTCAACCATCCTTCCTCCCATCACTCCATCTGAACCTCCACAAATCCCTCAACCATCCTTCCTCCCATCACTTCATCTGAACCTCCACATCCCTCAATCTCACTACACAATTACACCTCCCATCCTTCCTTCCTCCCTTCACTCCATCTGAACCTCCACAATCTCCCATCCATCCTTCCTCCCATCACTCCATCTGAACCTCCACAATCTCCCATCCATCCTTCCTCCCATCACTCCATCTGAACCTCCACAATCTCCCATTCATCCTTCCTCCCACACTTCATCTGAATCCACATATCCCTCATCCATCCTTCCCCCCTCCACTTACATCTTACCTCCACAATCTCCTATTAATCCGTCCTCCCATCACTACATCTGAACCTCCACAAATCTCGTCATCCATCCTTCCTCCCATCACTTCCATCTGAACCTCCACAATCTCCCATCCATCCTTCCTCCCATCACTACATCTGAACCTCCACAATCTCCCATCCATCCTTCCTCCCTTCACTCCACCTGAACCTCCACAAATCCCTCATCCATCCTTCCTCACATCTCACTGCCTATACCCCTGACTTCCTGTTTCGCGGCATATCTCTTTCTTGATCTCGATCCACAATTTTGTATAACTCCAATTCCAGCTCCTTTCATCTTAGAACCTGGGCTTATCGCTCATCCATCCTTCCTCCCATCACTCCATCTGAACCTCCACAATTCTCCCATTCTTTCCTTCCATGCCTACCGTTTTTTCATCTGAACCTCCCAATCTAAGACCCGCCCGCGTCACCCTATTCCTTCATCCCCTCAGTTCATTTGAACCTCCACAATCTCCCATCCCAATCCTGTCCCATATATTTCTTGATCTCAATCCACAATTTTGTAAAAACAAATTCCAGCTCCTTTCCTCTAAGATTGGCTTATGATCTTTTTTATGACCAATAGCCCTTCTTCCCCCATCCTACATCTTTTTCCCCAATCTAAGCCCTCCACGTCCCCTTTGGTTCTTTCATACTCCTTTGTCCCCCGCTCATGGTCTTCATCCCCCACATTCCACCCATACCCTTCCCTTCCTACCCTTTGTTCCTACTTCATCCCAACCCTTCCCATCACCCCATTTGTCCCTCGTCCATCCCTTCCTTCCCCTTCACAACACCCTTTTTTCATTCCCAGAGAAGAGTTGCACAAGTCTTCCAGCCACTGCTCTTCTGGCATCTATTCATGCCAGACTCACTGCATGTGACAAGGACTTTCAGTCATAGCTCCTCTAGCATATATTCATGCTAAATGCATTGCTAGTGACTTTGTCCTTCAGTCATAGCTCCTCTACGATATATTCATGCCAGATTCATTGCTAGTGACTTTGTCCTTCAGTCATAGCTCCTCTAGCATAATATGAATTATTATATTCATGCCATATTCATTGCTAGTGACTTTGTCTTTTAGTCATAGCTCTTCTAGCATATATTCATGCCAGATTCATTGCTAGTGACTTTATAGCAACTCTTTTTTCTCCCCATGATATACTTTTGAGGAAGAAGAGTCAACCCCCTTCAGTACTGCCTCTTTTCTGCACTTTTGTATCAGACATTGACAGATACAATTTTGAAATTACCTATTGTTTTTGGAGGCAAGAGGTCATATGACTTATTATGTTTACTTCGTGCCTGTTAGCAACTTTGTGGATTTTGATGTGCACTGCAACTGATCTGAGTGATCAGATTGACTTTGGTGGAACAAATAGACTACAAATAATTGCCCTATTATTACTTTACATGGCATAGTATTGTACTAACGTTTCTCATGTCTTTGAACATGCAGTCTGTGAAACTATGTGGATTGATTGCAACACAGTGTCATAGAAAACAGTTTTTGTTGCGCGCAAGTTGTATTTCCTTTTTTAAATTTATTTTACATTATGACTTATTGTTGTATGAAAATGACCTAATATGTTTTCTTCGAACTGGGCAAATGACCTATGACGTCCAGTGACAAGATGGATCCCTGGCTGCAAAATTGAGGCTGAAATATATATCAAATATATGTGTAATCAGCACTGCTAAGGTTAAACAAATCTTCTGGTCACCCCTCTTCTGGCATCTCTATCATGCCAGAAGAGATCCACTCGGGGTAACCTTCCACCTAAGTCATCGCTCCTCTGGCATCTCTATCATGCCAGATTCACGGCTGGTGACATTCCTACTCAAGTCACTGCTCCTCTGGCATCTCTATCATGCCAGATTCACGGCTGGTGACTTTCCTACTCAAGTCCACGCTCCTCTGGCATCTCTACCATGGTAGATTCACGGCTGGTGACTTTCCAACTCAAGTGACGAAGTCCATGTTCCCCTGGCATTTGTATCATGCCAGATCCACGGCTGGTGACTTTCCTACTCAAGTCACCGCTCCTCTGGCATCTCTATCATGCCAGATCCACGGCTGGTGACTTTCCTACTCAAGTCACCGCTCCTCTGGCATATCTATCATGCCAGATTCACTGCTGTTGACTTTCCAACTCAAGTCCACGCTCCTCTGGCATCTGTATCATGCCAGATCCACGGCTGGTGACTTTCCAGTTCAAGGCACCGCTTCTCTGGCATTTTAATCATGCCAGATTCACCGCATGTGACATTCCAGGCCTATACACCATGGTCCACTTGGCTCATCAACCTTTTCCACAAAATCTTTCTGTTTCTCTCTTTTTTTAAAATTATTATAATTATATTTAACCCCCTTCTCAGTCCTCCACTTCATGAAGCTAACAAACCATCCTTTCTCACTCTTCTCTTAATCTTATCCACTACACCCCCTCAAATTCAGTCAATGTATCTACCCCACCTTTCCTCTTCCACCTCCGCCTTTACCTTACAATTCCCTACCTCCTCAGTTCTCTGACTCGCTTTCCTTCATTCTCTTCTACAACCCTTCCACCAAATCAAACCATGATCCCTTCTCTCCTGAGTCACCTGCCCATCTTCTCTGCACTACACACCTTTCTCCATTCCTCCCACAGCCCCCACTCTCCTCTAAAGCTACTCTTCTTCCACATAAGCACATTCCCTCTCCTTCTGACTCCTTCTTTCTCAATCTCCTCCTATCTTTTCATTACTTTTAAATACCCCTCCACATGTTTTTCTCTCATCCCACTTCCCGTGAATTTTCAATACCCAATTCCATTTCCTCTCCACTTCCACCAAAGACTTTCCCCCTCTCCAAGATCGTATGTCCAACCTTCCCCACCATGAGCCAAGACCAGGTTTATTGCAAGCCTTTCAATCATGCTTACGGCGCTCAAAGCCTCTCCTGAATTCTTCCCACTGTTGACCCCTGTCAACACAAGCTTTGCAAAGGACCCATCGTTTTAACTTCTTCACTTGGGCTTCTCTCATTTTCCTTCCGGCCCAACATCCTCAATCTCTTTCGTTCCCTCCTCCAATATCCTTCTTCCCCTTATTCCACTTGCCTTGCATCTTTCTTCTTCACACTCAATTCTTGCCACTCCTCTCCAAGTCTCCACGCCTCACAATTTCTTCCTTCCTCTTTTGGAGCTCTGCATTTCTCCCCTCTCTCCATCTCTATCACTGTTCTCACACTCTTTAATTCACCCCTCATCAGCCTTTCCTTCCTCTCTCTCCTTCTCCCTCACTCCTCCATTTTCCCAACATTCTCCTCAATGAGTCAATCTCTCAACACTCCACTCTTTCCTTTCCATTTCGCTATCATCAACCTCTTCCTCCTGTTCCATGGTCCTCATCAAAACGTCTGACAGCAGGCCACAACATGTGGATCCCTGATCTGCTGTCCCAACTTCCTTTTGTTTGGGTTGGAACAAATGCCCAGTAATGCTCAGTATTTCCTAATCAGACAGGAATACTGGTAGCCTCTCCAGGACTAGGCATTACTTCTTAGGGCTTATTAACAGAATTCTGTACACTTTCCAAAAGAAAACAGAACACTCAAAATAATAACTCATTCAAATTAGAAGTTGAAATCAACCAATGGAAATGAAAGAATATGTAAAAACCAAGGGCAATTTCAAAAATAAAATAAGTAATCCCATGACATGCATTGGATAAAAAGGAACTCATGCTTGAAATAAAGTCAAAATCAAGCCTTTTAATCAACCTTTATAATGTAAGAAAAATCACAGACTAAAGACAGAGCTTCCACAATAACACCTATCTTTCTGAAATTCCACTGAATCAGTTTGCACAGTTTTTATTAAGTATTTATTTGTAATTAAATTGGCATCATTACTGTTTTTTACGTGTGCAATACGTCTAAATGTGAATTCTAACATTAACAAGGCATGCTCTTTAGAGTTGAGACAGAAGAATTGAATTTTAAATGTAACATTTTGAATTTAAAATCTTGTGTCACTTCCAGTCAAAATATTAGGAATTTACCTTAATCACTTAATATATATGAATATTAGAAATGTCCTAAATGAAATTGTGAACATGTGGAAAACCCATTCGGCTGGTTTCACTATTGATTGCAACGCTGTATGCATAATTCTTGAACTGAACACAAACCAAAATGATAACAATAACATAACAAAGTCATGACCGCATTCCAACAGTGTTACAACATTCTCTTATCTTGTTTCAAATTTCTTTAATATAAACTGACTGAACAGTCAACAGGTAGTCTTAGTCAGGATTATTCCCACATGTCCTCCTTCCGGTGAAAAAACACATCTAAGAATCCCCCCGACCAAAACCCTTCTGTTTCTTTGTTACTAAAATATTGAATGACATTGAAGTACATAATCGTGTTCTCATATAAGAAAAATACCCAGTCACAGATAACTCATCCATTTTCAGATCTCGCCCTAGTTGCTAACGAAAAAAGTACCTACCCCTCGTTCTATCACACATCTTTTCCCCTACCTACTAAACATCTGAATTAAGCAAATTTTGGGTTGAACTGGATCAGAGAGCCATAGGCCTAGGCCTAACGATCCTGCTTTCAGAAACTTTTGATTAAATTTACTGAAGTCCCGAACAATTAAAATTTATGTTTTATTACTTCTCTCCCCCTTATCAAATTTAGAAATGGTCGCCGCCATCGATCTAAAACTTAACAGCAGTTGAGTTGTTTTGATCCAAAACGAGGCGCTCAAGACCGCGAGACATAAATAAGTAGGCTGACGTGGCTGTCTTAGGCCTAACGATCCTGCTTTCATAAACTTTTGATTAAATTTACTGAAGTCCCGAATACAATCAATGACGATCGTTTTAAAACATAATGTTGTAAATATTTCCGAAGTTTTTACAACCCTTTCCCCCCAAAATCAACTTTAAAAACAAATGTCCAAACTCAGTTGACTAGGTTTACAATGTCGGCTGCTTCATGAAGGCCAGCAGCCAACCGTCGTCGCATCAATTTTATTTTTCCCTTTCGCGTACTATAGTCAGCGACGCCATTATTGTTATTTCTACCCCCTGCTAACCCACCCCAAACCCCTCTAGCTAATTACTACATTTTAGTCTACATATTTACCATGTATCGTCATCATCTCCGTGGCCCCTCTAGTGTGCACCAGTCATCCCAATCGTAGCCCTCTCTCCAGCGGACCGTTAGTAGATCTCTACCCACAAACCCCCTTTCCTCCTCCGCTCATGCTAATCCTATCTTGCAACTAGAATTACCGTTCTTGACTCTCACCACAGTATCTTGGTGGGGAAACTGGTGAAATGTGTAATTCGATTCAACTCTTTGTTGCTTAGAACATCCAACTGAAGCACAATATCGAGGCTTTTTCTTTGATGGACCCCTAACGCGTTCTTTCGCTTTTGTAGTTGGTGCCATTTTCGTCATTTCCTGTTTCAACACAATGGAAGTATTAGGTCTATTTTTACATTGAAGTCTACTTTCGTTTGGCGCCCATTGCGTCATAGCTGCCGAAAAGTTTAAGTTTTGCGTCATTGACTTTATTAAAGTATAAATACAATTCTAGAAAATCTTCCTTTTTACTTCATTAATAGCAAGTTTTCGTGTTCATTTATACAACACAATCAAATTCCAGTGTATCTCAGCATGTTTGCGACATGTTTACCACAGACTTGTCATATCCTTTAATGAAAGTTATGCTAATTAAGTTTTGTTCATTTGTTTTACAGAGTGCAATGCATAATTCCCTTTCTCAGCTACTTCCTTTGCTTTTCTTCTTGGTGATATATGTTTTTGAAGCCTTATTAATTTTTTTAAAAAGTACACATTGAATGATTAACGTGTGAGAGAATGAATGAATTGTTGAATGGATGAATGAAATAGGAATCAACAAAATTATATCTATAGAAGCATAGAAGAAGAAGAAGAAATTTAGGAAGTGCCATTGTATTTTCAACGTCAACAAGCGCAAATTTGAGAACATTCTGATAACTTCAGTGACGTTTCCGTACACTAATAGCTTAATCTAAAATTTGTGAGTGAACAAGGGCAGTTGTGAACAGCCTAGACCAGCTTCAAAAGTCCTTATCGATAGGGAAAAAAAACAGAGCACAGAGAGAAAATAAAGGGGACAGAATCCTAGCTTTCCTCTGTTCTAACTTCCGTCTCTGTTTTAGCCTGCATGTTCCGCCCCCTTGGCCTCCTCGTATGTAAAGCACATGGCTGGGTCGACATTAAGAGATTTTACTGCAAGATGTACAATGTTTCATGTGTATATTAATTTAATAATTAGTTTTTCTGAGCAGATCAAAACAGTATGCTTCTTCTGGGAACAGAAATAAGGTAGGTAACATAGAAATATGATTTATAATTGGTTTCCATAATTTCTTCATTGGCTTTTTTCACATGCAGCGTCGATGCACGATCGAGGGGTGATCAACAAGGTTAACACTACATTTAAGACAATCAGTGAGGCATGTCCAGGAATAGAATACTTCTCTGATCAAACCACGTTTGAATTTCAGCAGCTCAACGAATCAGACTGTCACGAAATGACAGCATATTTTGTGTCCTCTAACGTGACTTCAAAGTGGTGTGGTAAGGACAATGCTTATTGTTTTATGCGTAAACGAGTTCAGCGATTCATCAGGGTTCGTCTTCAACGTCTTGAATACTGGTGTGACTCTGTTCAGTGGGAAACTGTTCTGTCAGAGAATAGCAGAGAGCAGGGTAGACAAAGAAATGTGATAGCGTGTGATGTGCATGGCCTCGAAGAGTATAATTATCATAGGCCAGGCCAAGTCCACATACTTGTGAAGCACAGAAACAGTCCTAAAGTCACCATATAACTGATTGAATTTACTGATTATAAAGTCCGCATAGAGCATCTGGGAAAACACTCTGGGTACCTGATACTGCTGCCACCAAAGTGCAGACGCTGCTCTCTCAGTGGAGAGTTGAAAGCTGCTGATAAACACGTTATTATGATTAGCTTTAATCAGTCTTATGCCATGTATGATTGTGAATTTGGGGCTGGCTTCCCGCTTAAATACATAAACCATGAAGCAAGCCAACAAAAATTGACCTGCTTTGACTTTTCCACACCTGCTGTTGTCTTTCAGTTACAGTTCTGTTCTATGACGCTAACGACAGACTGTATTTTTCTACAGTTCTTGATCACGTTAAACCTACTAAACTGCCCAGTGGTTTGTTCAACTGTTCTGCGTCCAGCTATGCTGTGTTCCAGGTCCACGTCCATTGTAACTTTAAGCCAGAGTGTCAAGATGGTGAGGATGAGACAGAGCACTGTCCTTTCAGCAGTCCTCAGTGCCAGGGACTGGTGGCTTCGGTGGGGAAATGTTTCAGTTTCGTTAGAGGAGTGACTTGGGTAGATCACACAAAAGCGTCATACTTGTGCGCAGAAGTGGGTGGAGATGTTATTACATTGAAAACGAGGAAGGAATTCACAGATTCCTTAAGGTATCTAAGAAGACAGAACACATTTATGGTATTGTTGGGATTAACCTGGGGGTGGTACTCTCTACCTTTTATGTACAGTAAATTCCACAAATGGTCTGACAAAGCTCTTGTATATAATCTGGACCATTTTAGGCAGTGGTCATTGTATCCTGAGCGAACCGTCAGATTTGGAGTTTTAGTTTATAATATGAACATTATCCCTTTAATGCCTGGTGGCATATTCCCACTTACGCTTTTGTGTGAAACTGGTTTATCTTCTTTCACATATACTCAGTTAAAAAAGAGCTTCTCAAATTCAAATGTTACCATACACACTAAAGCAAAAACACGTCAGTTACTGGTGGCTTGCTCCCATGGACATTTGACAAACGTAGTCCTGTTTTCACAGTTAAAAACATGTGGCAAGTTAGCAGTATCAATGGACTTCCAAGTATTTATGAATGTTAGTGATGCTGGCGTCTCCACCCTATTCCCATCTAATACGATTAAAAGTCATTCATTACCCAGTGCGTTTTCATGTGATGACGGAGTCACAACAGTTCATTATACCTTTGTCTGTGACTATAGACAGCACTGCCCTGAGGACAGCGATGAGTCATTTTGTGAGCATCCCTCGTGTCAGGGCTTTCTGTGCAGTAATGCTCAGTGCATATCACACAGCCAACGCTGCAACGAATTCTCAGACTGTTTGGACAGTTCTGATGAGATTGGTTGCAGGTCGGCTGCAACGTTCCATTCTGGGATTAAACGAACATTCACAATGAAAAGATTTTACATCAACCTGGACGGCACTGGCTACTTTACTTGGGAGATGGTGAAAGCTGAGGACTTGTGGTGTCCTGACACCCATTTTCGTTGCCCCACTGAATGGTTCTACTGCCTCCCTGTCTACACTCGATGCAACGGGTTGAACGACTGCGTTTATGGAGAAGACGAACAGAACTGTGAGATAATCACGTGCCCTCATTACTACCGATGTCATGATTCCACAGTCTGTGTGCATGAAGACCACCTGTGTGATGGCTGGGGTCAGTGTCCAAAGCAGGATGATGAGCTGACCTGTGACAGGATCTGCCCTGAAGGCTGTCTCTGTCAGGGAGGTTCCTTTGTGTGTAGTTGGACGTTTCCTGCACATTTCTTTCCTCAACTTCGCTATGCCAATGCTGCATGGTCAAGAATGAAATTGAATGATTTTTCACATAATGGATACCTTATTTACCTGAGCTTGACTCGTTGTTTTCTGGATAATATATCAGATGTAAAAATCAGAAACTTACAGTTCATAGATCTTTCCCACAATGCCATAACAACTGTGAATTTGAACGGTTTTCTTCATTTGCCAAATTTAAAAACTATATATATGCAAAACAATTCTCTACAAAATATAATAAATAGATCATTAAGGAATATTCATTATGGGCTAAGAAAAATGGACATATCACAAACACGCCTCACTGTACTTGAAAACAATGTATTAGCTTATCTTCGATTAACAAAATATTTGAACGCTTCTTTTTGTAATATCGAAACAATTGGGTCTAAAGGTTTTAAAACTATGCATCAGCTGGTTGAGCTAGATTTAAAAGGAAATCCATTGAGAAACTTTCCATTAGAGTTGTATTCTAAGTTATTCAGTTTGGAATATATATATTCATCAGATTACAGGTTTTGCTGTGTGGATTTATTTCCAAAGCAGCAGAAGACACCAAGATGTTCAACAATAGAGGCTGTACTTCCATCATGCGGGACGCTTCTATCCTCTGAGGTACATGTGATTTTATTCTGGTTGGTGGCTGTGACAGCCATTTTAGGAAATGCACTTTGTGTTGTGATTTCCGTTACTGTCAAGGACATTTTTGGCTGCAGGTTCATCTTGACATTCGCCCATATCCTGTTTTCTGCATTATTTATGGGATGCCATGTGTGTATTGCCTTGATAACGAATTATGTTTTTCACGGGGAATACATATGGTTTGAAAAGACATGGGTCAGCAGTATCACATGCAAAGTCAGTGGCTTTTTGTTTATCTTATCCCAAGAATTGTCGTTGTTTGTCATGGTATTTATCTGTTCAGATCAAATGTTAAGTTTTTTCTTTGCAAGAAATTTGTTGATATTCCTTAAGAGTTCAACTGTAATATCTACAATTATGATGTGGCTTGTGGGCATCATCTTGTCTCTGATCCCCTTTCTACCCGGACTGTCTCACTGGGGTCTTTCAGGCCAGTCTGGCCTGTGTCGGTTGGCTATGTTTCAACACTATCGGTCTAAGAACAAGTTTACCTGGTTCAATGTGATCACATTATTAAACTTTGCCCTGTGTACGATTGTCACATTTTTTCAGTTTATTACTCGTAAAAAAACACCGAAGCACAGGGTTATATTGGATCCTAGCCAAAGACATTTGTTTTCCTGTGTCCACCTGATGAACAAAGTATCCACCAAGGAGGCTGTGTGCTGGTTTGTGTTTGGCATGGCTACACTGTTGGCCACATGTGGTGTGAGTGGGTCAGACAAGATCCATGGCACTTTGGTAATGTTCCTGTTACCACTCAACTCTGCCCTCAGCCCTGTGCTGTATGTACGGACTGCACTTTCACAGCATAGAGGGCAAACACGAGAGGATAAACTGATCAAAATGCTTCACTTTAAACTTAGTGTTCCCTCAAAACCACAAACCAAGACACTAATAAACTAGAAATACACCACGACAATTGCTGTGAACGTCAGTGTGGACCGCATCTATAGTCAACACACTGTGTGAACTTCAAAACCTGCCTGTGTAGATCGTCTCCTCCCCTTAACAAACACACTGTGTAATCTTCAAAACCTGCCTGTGTAAGTCTTCTCCTCCCCATAACAAAAACACTGTGCAAACTTCAAAACCTGCCTATGTACGTCTTCTTCTCCCCATAACAAACACAATGTGTAAACTTCAAAACCTGCCTGTGCAGGTCTTCTCCTCCCCATAACAAACACACTGTGTAAACTTCAAAACCTGCCTGTGTAGGTCTTCTCCTCCCTCCACAACTTCCCTTTATCCCTGAGCTCACACTACTCCATCGTTTTCGGTCTCAGTGTCCAGTCAGTAGCTGAACAACACAGTGAGTCAGCAAAATGGACAGCACTGGCTTAAAAGGAGGGTTTATTTACATTTCGCAGAGGGCATTAGGTTAATAAACAAT
>JAGGCT020002319.1:0-5000 GCA_017654935.2 Phymorhynchus buccinoides
AGTGGGATTTCTATGGCCACCCCACCTACACAGCTCCAGAGGTGATCATGGGATACAAAACCAACGCCGTGTTCTCCCCAGACGTGTGGGCTGCTGGTTGCGTGCTTTTACACATAACGCTCCGCACCGACGAATTTACGTCCCTCGCCATTGATACCGACGAACGAGCGGTGCGTAACTTCTCTACCAACACATTACATCAAAGCATTTTGTTTCGAACCTGAAGACTGCGACAATGTAACATAATAATAATGTAATGAATAGAATAGAACATGAATAGATACATGTAACTGGCTACAAACGTCAGTACGCCTAGTTCAGGATGAGGAAGAAAAAAGGCTTTTTTCCCCAACTCAGTTGCTATTGCTGTATCGTGATCAACTTTGGTGGAGGGGAGTTGATTAGAAAGCGAGTTTTCCCCCTTTGTTCAATTTCAACAATTAAAGCTTTTGCATCAAATTTGACAGCCGGTTCCGAAGAACATGCTCCCAGAGTATGTTGTAACTTAATTTCCAACCGAAGTGATCAAAGGCGCAAAAATGAGGTATCAAAACCATGAGCCACAAATAAGCGTATTCTTTTAGGCCTACATATGGGTGGATTGTAGGCCTAATTAAGCCACCAAGAAGAAATAATGTTTTACGCCCTCTTTGGCCTTTCGGCCATGTGGGGCATTTAAGCCACCAAATCTTAGTCTGCTATTAGTATATTGCATGGGCAGCATTATTATTATTCATTTTATTCGTTTTATGCATATTGTCATGTTATCATACACAAACTGTTTGTCTTACTTTTAGCTGTATGTGTGTGTGTGTGTGTGGGGGGGGGGGGGGGGGTGTGTGTGTGTGTGTGTGTGTGTGTGTGTGTGTGTGTGTGTGTGTGTGCTTCCTAGTGTTTATTTTGGATTGTAATTTAATACTATATTTATTTATATAAGGAAAAAATGTGCGTAAATTTTGATTTTGGATGAGAGTTTCTAAATGATGTTTCTTATTATGTTTATGTTTTATGTGCATGCCAAACAAAGATTTTTTTTTATGTTTTCAAAGACAATAAATTTTGATTGATTGATTGTTTGTTTCTCTCTCTATTAGTTCAGTAGTAGTTCCAGTGGCAGCCTTTGACCTGAACATTTGACCTGAAACTTTGATGTTTGACCTTTACCTCTCTCTTTCTGTTGCAGGAGGATACATTGTACTACATGTTAAGAAAACTTGGCAAGCCACCCGTTCACATGTTGGAGAAATCCGCAAACAAAACGTTTGTGGAATTCCTTACCTCCCGTACCGAGTTTATCTCGAAGGTAAGAACTTCATCAGCAGCATCAAACATGTCATGTGTCATGCCAGGTTTTAAAAAAGTTTTTTTTTATTATTTCCTCCAAAAACATCGTCATTAGTATCTTTCACGTCCTGTGTTATGCAAATTTATTTTTTATTACCTCCTCCGAGCCTGTTTGCCTTGTTCTCTCATTGTCTGTATCTCTGTGACAAACATGATATAGATAGGTTATATATTTTGTGGACAGTATTGCTCCATTAAAAAATATATACCACTAAGTCTAGAAGTTAACAGTGATTATAATGTACATACAATCCTGTTTAACAAAAAAATTCATCATGTATAGAAGTTGGGTTTTTTCCAATGATTAGGTCTAATTATGTGATTTTAGAATGGGAATGTGGACAGATTGCTTTTGTGAGGAAAACATTTTCATTGGTACTCCAGAATACAATTGGAGCAAATTCTCCCTTTGTAAATGTGTAAACATATATGACTGTGCGTTTCTTTCAATTGTAATCAAAATCCCTGTAACATGTTTGCTCGCATTCGCACATGACACAGGCATCATTGTATAATTCTTATATTATTTTTTTTTTTGGGGGGTTATGTTTTCATCAATCCTGTTCCCTAAGAGACCTTCCTTTTTCCCTCACCCTCTGTGCTTTGTTCCAGGACTTTGTACCCATGCATAAGATGGTCCAGAGGAAGCAAAGATTCGCTGACCTTTCAGCAAGCCCGTTGGACGTCATACGGTTTTGCCATCTGATCATAGACGCCCTGGTCATAGACCCTGACCAGCGGATCAAGCCCTCTGACGCCCTTTCCCATTACTTTTTCACAAAAATCAACTCATCCTGATGGACTAGATCATCGAGGTGACGAATTTGCCTGTAGATGTGCGTGCGCGTGTGTGTGTTTGATCAAAGAAACCACAAACACCACTAACTGTGTAAAACTGTGTTGGTTTATTTATTTTCCCAATTGGGGACAGACAGTGTAAGAGCAAGTACATAGATAGATCTTGTGGATCAACCCCAACAGGAAGACATTTCTGATAAAAGAATGGTGTCTTCTCTGTATTAGGCCAAAAAGTCCACAATTTAAGCAAACCAGCACAATGTGAAAAGAAAAATGAAGAACATTTTGGGTAAAATAGATAAGTTATTAAAATGCAGAAATAGCGATTTGAAAAATGTAATACATGTGGGTAGCAAGAGCCAACCACTGAGGTGATCCTCTAATTAAAGGGATGCAAGTAAACCTTGTAGTGTAGCTACTCCCTGAACCCAACATGTAAAGAACTGGAAAGTCAGTGCATAAAGAGTTGGCAGTGGATCCAATATTGGAGGCCTGTGGCACACACCGAAGTGGAATATAATTATGAACAAACTATACCACAAAACACTACCAACCCTCCATGCACTGTACAAATATGGCTTTATAGCTTAAAATGCCACTGTTAATAGTGGTGGATCCATAAAGGATGCCAGTGGTTCTCACCATAATGGTGGGAGATAATATTTGATCAAAGAAACCACAAACACCACTAACTGTGTAAAATAAAAGTAAAAGATTGTGCTGGTTTACTTTTTGTCCCAATGGGGGACAGACAGTGTGTGAGCAAGTACATAGATATATCTCTTTCGCGTGTGTGTGTGTGTGTGTGTGTGTGTGTGTGTGTGTGTGTGTGTGTGTGTGAGGAAGAAAGAGAATGTTGTGTGCAATCATCATGTTTATTTTACTTTCTAATGATTCATTATTTGTTTGCCTTTAATGTTCTTGTTATTAATGTAAAGCGCACTGAGATCATGAGAGAAAGAGCGCTATATACATTCCTATCATTATTTGGATTCTTCCCTTTGTAAAAAAAAAAAATCTTTTTTTTTCTTTTTCTTTTTCTTTCTCTTTTTTTGTCCGATTTAGCTGAAACTTTCAGAAAAGTTGCAGGACCTTATGGGTATGTAAAATTTGAAGAAAAAAAATGAATTTGGTCGAATTTTCGGCAAAATATGGCCGAAAAACCGCGAAATTTCAATCTTGAATATCTCAAAAACAGTTGAACGGATTTCGTTCATATCTTCAGAATTGACTCAAAAGTAGATTTGAAAATCTTCCGGTAAAATCCCGAACCGGACGTACGAGCCGGAAGTGCCCCTTTAAGCAGCTTTTACCAATAGGAATAGCCAAAACCGGAAGTGACGTCACAAAACTAACTATCGGATTTTATAGCCCTTACTCTGGCCCAGGTCGGAAAGGAGTTTGTTGACAATATGTTAAATAGTTTGGAAGTTATTCAAATTTATGTAAATTTGGTTGTATCACTTTCATTAATTCCCATAATATATGGATTTTTTTTAAATTTTTCATCCGATTTCGCTGAAATTCGCACTAATATGGAAGGACACTACTCTAATGCCAGATTTTCAAAATTAAACAGGTGGCCCAAATGTGGCCGAAATATGGCCCCAAATGGCAAAATTTGGCAAAACTTTAATCTTCGGTAACTTGAAAAAAGCTGCATGAAATCAAAGACTATAGAGTATCGGGTAAGAAGCCCACCCCAATTTTCATGAAATCAAATTTCTATGCCCATTTTTCAGTGTTTACTAAAGCGTAACATTGTAATACTTTCGCTATGAATTCGAACCGGAAATGGGGACGAAAATTGACAAATAAGGCAAAAATGTAATATTGAATAACTTGCAAAAAGGCTGTTAAGGTGAGAATCCTGTCATGTTTGCTCTCAAAGGCAAACATAAGCCCTCTAGTTATTATTAGGATTCTCCCCTTTAGGGAGAATACTATTGCAATTTGTAAAAAAAAAAAAAAAAAAAAAAAAAATTTTTTTTTCTCCCCCCCCCCCCCCCTTTTTTTGTCCGATTTAGCTGCAATTTTCAGGAAAGTTGCAGGACCTTATGGGTATGTGAAATTTGAAATCTTAAATGATTTCGCCGAATTTGCGGCAAAATATGGCCGAAAAACCGCGAAATCGGCGAAATTTCAATCTTGACTATATCAAAAACGGCTGAACGGATTTTATTCCTATTTTCAGAATTGACTCAAAAGTAAATTCGCAACACTTTCGGTATATAACTGAAGTGGAAGTGCCCCAGCTATGCCGGGTCAGGCAGCTTTTATTTGGTTCACGGAATGGCCAAAACCGGAAGTGACGTCACAAAACTAATTATTGGTTTTTGTAGCTCTTACTCTGGCCCAGGTCGGAAAGGAGTTTGTTGACAATATGTTAAATAATTTGGAAGTTATTCAAATTTGCATAAATTTGTCTGTGTCACTTTCACTCATTCACATATATGGATTATTTTAATTTTTCATCCGATTTAGATTTTTTTTAAAAACTGAAACAGTGTAAAGTGACGCTAATTTATTCACAAGAGACAAAACAAACTACTGGATATTTCGGCGAACGCGCCTTACTTTCGATTCTGATAAAATTCGCAGGAATATCGAAGGACACTATACTCTAATGCTAGATTGCCAAAAGGTGGCCGAAATATGGCCCAAATTGGCAAATTTTCGCAACATTTTAATCTCTAATAACTTGAAAACGGTTCCACGGAATACTTTCATTTTTTCACTGTTGACTAAAGAGTAAATTGCAATACTTTCGTTATAAATTCGAACCGGAAATGCCAACCGGAAGTGGGGACAAAAATGGCCAAATATGGCAAATTTTTAATATTGATAACTTGCAAATG
>JAGGCT020002319.1:10000-25000 GCA_017654935.2 Phymorhynchus buccinoides
TTCAAGGTTCCTGGAAGTTGAACAAACAAGGAGTGCCCACTGTTCAGTCATCCTCTGCAACTGAGTCAGCATGGATGAAAAAGTTCTGAGCGAATTGCTGGAATGCTCAGTGTGTCTGGAGCGGTTGGACCACACCAGCAAGGTGCTGCCCTGCCAGCACACATTCTGCAGGAGATGCCTGGAGGAGATTGTCAGCACGCAGCTGGAACTGCGCTGCCCTGAATGCAGGACTCTGGTGACAGTGCGCGTGGAGGACTTGCCCCCAAACATACTGCTGGTGCGCCTCCTGGAGGGGCTCAAGACTCAGGGGCATGCTCTCAGCCCCAAGCCGTTGTCCTACCACCGCAAGAGAGACACCTCTGCTGAGAGTCGCCAGCAGCAGGCGGCTAATGCCAGACCTGGATTGGATGTAAGTTTTAGCAATGTTTACTGTTGTCCCACAAGAGACAATTATTATCAGGGACATATGAAGTACTTCTTGTTCAATGTTCCCAACTTAAATACATGTTTTAATGAATGAATCATAACCCCTCCAATGTCCCAGTTCTATTTCTTACTGCAAATAATTATACACAGTATAATATTATACACACACGACACACACACACACACACACACACACACACACACACACACACACACACACACACACACACACACACACACACACACACACACACACACTTGAGATAGAGGGGAGAGACTCAACATGCACAATATCCTATTTTAAAAAATACTAGGCGCCAGCAATTTACATTTAATTTTAAGCATCAGGGGATCAAATTCATCAATGCATGAAGTTGAACACCATCAAATCTTGAACTATGATTTCAAAGTATTCCTTGAAATTGGCATTGAGGCTACCCAGCACCTGTCTGTGAAAATACATGAATACATTCTCATTGATTTAAATTACACAGCCTAAACTACTGAAGTGATCAAATGAAAATGAAATGCTTATGTTATTGTTAATTATTATGTTTTGTTTATTTTTTTCTTGTCCTAAGTAGTTTTTAATAATCTGGTATATAGATCAGAATTGTAAGCAAACTCAACCAAAATTTGGTACAGTACATTTTTGTGTATTGAAATTGATTTAGACTAAAGTGGTATGTGTTGACTGTGTCAACATTTAAGCAGCGATCGCATTAACACATTTTTTGCGTATTTCATGTGTTTAGAAATTCCCTTAAGCATTTTTGGAGCACTCGGGGTGGGATTTTGTCAGTTTTTTGCCGGAAATCCGTTTTTTTGGTTTTGTTTCTCCGACATTGAAAAAAAAAATTCCGGAAAAAAATATATATATTTCTTAACCCTAGTAGCGCTGTTCCCGGATTGATCCGGGATAGCCCCCCCCCCCTAGAGCCAATAGCGGCTCCCGGAATATTCCGGGAAGCCCACATGACATCACAAAGCACTTAATATAGCGGCCAATCATTGAATACTTGTGTACCTACCACATTACGTCATCAAAAAAGGGGTTGGGCGTGACATCACATGCATTAAATGCAGTATTTTCATTGGTTAAAGGGGTGAAATATATTTTTTTGGGGGGTCGATCTATTTCGGGGTCAGACTGAAGAGAATACAAATGGCGACCAGATTTTTACTGTCCATTCGAAGAGCTTTCTAGGCAGATTTTTGATGGTAGAGATCGTAATTAGGGCTTGAAATATTATCACTGGCGAGTACGATGTGATAATTTGGAACTTTTCAACGGAAAACGAAGTGAAAATTGATCGCGATGTTGCCGAGTTGCAACTTGGCGGCCGGCCAAGTGAATTTCTCTGTGCGATCGCGAACATTTCCAGGTATTTTGTTTTTTTCTGCTTGTTTTATACTAAAATCTACAAAGAATTAATGACTGAAGGTACTAATAAAGCTTTTCTGACGAAATTGAGCAACAAAATCATCGCAATATCGAAAATCAACGCCGATGTTCGCGGAAACCAATCTTATGTTATGCAGCATAACATGCACCCAAAACAACTTTGCTCGAAAAGGGCTTCATCTGGGTCAATATGTTAAAACTGTTGTCCGCTCAAAAGTCTTATCTGTACTAGTCTAGATCTCCAACTGTGTTGACACACTGATACAAAGTGAATGGTCATGGGCAGGCATTGACTAGCACGGCACTTGGTTTGATCAACTGGGCTTGTGACATATGTCAGCAGTGACTTAAGCATCAAAAACAGACCTACAGGTGTGGTTACATAGGTCTAAAACATGCTTTTTATTCTTACATCAGTTTATACTATATAGTGTTATGATCTGAGTTCTGACGCAATTGTTAGCCGAATTTACGCTTTGTTTTGCTGACTTTGCGTAAGCCAAGCTCATTTTCAAAAACTAGTGCTGTGCCTGTTAAGTTTGGTGGTCTTTATTTGGTTTCTTTGATGAATTTATAATAGTATTAATTATTTAATAGTTTGCTTTTTTCTACTATTTATCATGATCAGTTGATTGTATGGAACCTCAAAGAATTTTACATTTTATTTCAGGGACCCCATCCGTGTGCAAGAGCGTTATACTCATATGATGCCAGTGAAAAAGAGTAAGTTTGGCTAAGTTATTTACATCTTCGACTTCACACATTATTAATTTTTGCTATTCACAGCAGAACCATCATTTATTATTGATTTAATAAGGGTGACTTAGTGACTCTACAATGTCAAAAATGAAATTGTATACTAGTACTACTGTATGCAGACCTGTTTACCCTCCCGGTTTTGCCGGAATTATCCTGGGAATTTGCAAAAATTCTGGGTAAAATAATAAATAAATTCTGTGTGAACGCTGAAACCGTCTATTATTTGTGTCCGTTTGTATGAAAAGACGCAAGGGTTGTAGTTTTGCGCCTAACTATAGTAACATGTTGTCAGGCAAGTCAACTGCAGGTGGCAAGCGCCAGAAATCTTCGACAAATGACAGCAGTGATAGGGTGAAACGGCCAAAAGTGAAGCAGAAGTTTTCTCAAAAGTATTTGAAAGTGCCAGGAATAACAAGTTCGCGTTTGGGAGACGAGCATGCACACTGCAAGTACTGCAACGTGGACTTCAAAATTTCGCATGGCGGCATTGCAATGTGAATTTTGTTTTTTTTCTTCTCAAATTCCGGGTTTTTCTGTGGTAAATTCCAGGTTGTTCATTATAGGGTAAACAGGTATGTGTATGCCTGCATTGCATGTGTCTTGTGAGTGGTTGGAATGAAGCGCTACTGCTGAAGTGCCTGTGAAAAGAAGTGTGTAGTGATACTGCTGTGAGGGGAGGTGGTGTATTTGTGAGTGAAGTTTATTGTGCCCAGAAAAAGAATACTCTACTTGGAGAGGGTGAAGAAGAAGTGTATCACTGTGATCCACTTCATCCACTGTGATCCATTTCAGTGATCACTCATTTAAAACTGGTAATTACCAGTAAAATACTGATCATACTATATATCAAAACCAAAATATTAGCCTTGGCTTTCTAAAAAAAAACCTTGACTGCCGGAGAAAAATTAAGAAAAAATATATAAAAAATTGTCAAATGTGAAAGAACTGATACTGTGATATAGTCAATCTGGCAAAATGGTCTGGGGATATATATACTCTCCCGACTGATTACAAGCAAAAAAACATTCCAGAATTATTCCCATTCATGATCTGACGGTGACATCAAGCCTGTACGTGATACGTTATGGCAGTCAAGGGGTTAAGGCTGTGTCAGACCAATTGAGATTAGAACACCAAGGCTACATCAAAATGTTGTTATGCTTTGCATATTTATGCTGGGATTGTCTTTAGCCATGACAAGCTCCTAGCATATCAGCAGGGCTCCCCATTTTGTTTGACCATAGAGGGTATTTTCACCCCCAGGAAGCAGCTATAGAGGGTCTCTTCACCCCCAGGATGAACTTATAGAGGGTGAAAAATCAAAACAAAATAAGCATAAAGACATGTGGGTACTGTCAAAACAATGTAAAGTATTGTATGCACAGGCAGTATGAAGCATTACATGCCTGGCATTTCCGACACACAAATGTTACCGACACAGTCACACAGCCACACTCACACACATCATTCAAGAATCAAGAACTTTAATCCTTTGCCCTCTTTTGAGGCATTGAGGATGAAACAACAAAATTATAAAATTTAAAGCAAGGCATGACAATTTATGCTGAACATTCAATAGCGCACACACACGCACACACACACACACACACACACACACACACACACACACACACACACACACACACTTTATTCACTCTCTCTCTCTCTCTCTCTCTCTCTCTCTCTCTCTCTCTCTCTCTCTCTCTCTCTCTCTCTCTCTCTCTGTCTTTCGCGGGATGTGTCAAAGGTCATTGAACTTGTAACCGCAGTACAAGTGCTCAGATTTATAGTGCGTCTCAAACCCTCGAGTAGTAATTATAGTGCGTCGTTTCACCCCCAGTACGAAGTTTTAATGCGTCTGTCATGCACATTTGACGCACAGAATGGGGAGCCCTGATCAGTATACATCCAAAATCCTCCAAAGTGTGGCTGCCCATGTGGCGGGGTAATCAAAAACGGTCACACACGTAATGTTCTCATCCCTAGCTGGTGCATTTGTACCATAGTGTTCAACTGCAAGTGATTCGGCTGTTGGGGTGATCCCTGGAGTCTTTAAGCCAGGATACAACAACAACCAAACCAAAATATTGAAAGAAAATGTTGACCTGTCAGTCCCAGGGATTTATATTTATTTATGCTAGGGACTGGACCACTGGTACTGGTGGTAGACAGTGGTACATGATTTAACCAGAGGCCTTATTGTTGGTTCTTGTGGGTTTCACTGGTTTCTGTTTCCCTGGGACTAGTTCTCACACAGGTTATTCGGGGACTGGTTTTCAAAATTCCTGGCAGACTCACTGTCTTCACTACTGGTACAGTGGAACCTCCCTTATAAGACCTTCAAAAATCATCCAAAATTGAGGTCTTGTAAGGGATGGGTCTTATAAGGGAGGTAATTTTAGTACTTACAGTTACAAAGAAGGGCAATGTATTCGAGAAGTAGGTCTTATGTGGGAGGGAGTCTTATAATGGGAAGTCTTATAAGGGAGGTTCCACTGTAGTGATATTTGAGGGGGTGGGGGAGAATGGACAATGGGAAATGAGCGATGAATTTGTTAAGTAGGCAAATCAAATCAAAATAACTTCAATTCCATCCTCAGTGCATCATTATGCCCCTTGATATTGATGTTAGTTATCTCCCTTATTGATGTTTGATTCTTACAGCGACCTGTCGTTTAAAAAGGGCGACCTGGTAACTCTACGACGTCAAATAGACGACAACTGGTACCAAGGGGAGATCAACGGGCAGATAGGAGTGTTTCCTGCCAGCTACGTCCAGGTCAGATAACTCTGTTGACTTGTTGAATTCTCTGCGTGTCATGTCTATCTATGCCCTTTACTCAAATTATCGTTGGTTGACATGAGCCTGTTGTAGGGGCCAATAGTAAAATGAAAGCTGTACAATTAATGATTTTTCAACAGTGTTGGAATATCATGGTACAGCTTCAGAGCTGATTCTAGGGCACGGGATTGGTACAATCCCCCCCAAATCTGTTCCTTCCCGCAATAATCGGGTCTAAATTGCCCGCACTTTTTACCTATCACTGCGGGAATTCCTTCGTCATCTGCTAAATCCGTCGTCTGCACAAACCGAAAACCTTTTCAAAATCCTAGAATCAGCTCTGCAGCTTAGTCTTGGGGACCTTTCCGAATGCCATCTGTTCTTGAATCCTTTTGGCTGAGACAGTGAGAGAGTAGGGAGGTAGCCCGAGAAAAGCTTCTCTAATATAAAAAAAACAATTCCGCTGGAATAACAGCTGCCTCTGTATATTATGGCCGTCATAGTCGGAAATGACAGACAGGCGCAGGGCTCCCCATTTTGTTTGACCATAGAGGATATTTTCACCCCCAGGAAGCAGCTATAGAGGGTCTCTTCACCCCCAGGGTGAACTTATAGAGGGTGAAAAATCAACCAGTCTAGAATGGTCAAGTACTATCATGACCTGGCCTTCACCTTGTGCTAATGCCTCTGAAGTGTTTCAAGTGATGGAGGTGGGTTTTTTTCTAACCCAATGCTTGTCCTGTCTATTTATGGAAGACGGGACCGGGGTTATGTGAGCGATGGGGGGGGGGGGGGGGGGGGGGGTAGAGAGAGAGAGAAAGAAAGATAGAGAGAGAGCGCCATTCAGATAAGGCTGACATTGACAGAGCTTTTAAAAGAAAAACATTTCACACTGCACACACACACATAGTCAACGCAGTCACCAAAAGGAAGGAAGGAAGAAAGAAAGGAAGGAAGTTGAGGGCTCCATTGGACTTAGCCAGTAGAGGGGTGGAAGAGGAAGGGTCTTTATCTTCTAACCTAAACAGACAGCAGTGGTACCAGACTCGTAAACTTTGGGCTGACATGCCTAATTGGTCTCATAGGTCTGCAGTAGACTGGCTTTTCGCACTGGGTGAAATGGGAGACGGGCTCACGCACTCGGCAGATTTATAGTGCGTCTCATAACCCTCGAGTAGTAATTATAGTGCGTCGTTTCACCCCCAGTACGAAGTTTTAATGCGTCTGTCACGCACATTTGACGCACAGACGCACAGAATGGGGAGCCCTGAGGCGTATAAACATGTGTATGATCATTGAAATTTGATTATAATTGATTTGCCATCATAGAAGTTAATACAGAAAATTTTCCCCCGTAGAGATAGGGGGGGGGGGGGGGGGATGTCTTTCGTACAAATAGTTCTCCCACCTTCTGGAAGTTCTGTGCTTGTATCTTCGTCTAATCTGTCACTCTTTGATTCTGCCTTTTCCCTTTGCTTACTGTCATCTACTATCTTTCTGTCTAACCGGTCCATTCTCCTGCCTTTTTTCAAGAAATTCTAACAAAGATTTTCTCCATCCGAAGACTGACATGCTGGGCCAGGCCTAACTGTTTCTTAGTTAGGCACATAATGGCAGCATGACGCATCTGCTCATAATTGACAGGAAACTGAGCGTTCGATGAAGAAGAAGAAGGAAAAAATTAAAAAAAATTAGAGTTTAACAAAAAATAATAAATGATTTTTGTTTTACCAGGGTTCATACTCCCTTTGAAAATCTGTGTACCCCCTTCAGTGTAGAGTGGCACAGTGGTAGCGCGTTCGCTTTGTGTCAAGTAAACCCGAGTTCGAACCTGGGTACAGGGGATTTTTCCTCTCACTTTGCACTAGTCCTTGCGGTCTGAACGTGGAGTCTTTCGGATGAGACGATAAACCGAGGTCCTGTGTGCCCATGCACTTAGCGTTAAACCCAGAGGCAACGAAAAAGTTGTCATTTGGTCAAAATGTACCCCCCCTCCCCCTTCCTTCCTCATCAGTCACACAAAACTCGCATGCAAAAAATATATATAAAACAGCCTCTGGCTGTGACGCGCTCTCCAGGTGGGAGCAACCCGAATTTCACAGACACCTCTGTGACTATTATGTACCTAACCTAACCTAAATTTCAACCTGGCCAAAAAGGTTATTAAAAACTCTTTAAAATTAGAGAAAATTCTGTCAACCCTTAAAATGCCCTTTAAAATTGTTCCTGTGGACCTGTTGATTGTATGAATATTATGATTGTATGAATATTATTATCATGCATCTCATGAAAACTCCCCAAAAAAATTGTCGTGCGTTTTTACGAATCACAAATGAAATGTAACATAGATCTTACGAAATATTATTTCTGGTATCGATTCTATGTACAAATCCATGTTTTGACCTGACGTATTCAGATTGTATATCGCCTTATTTTTGCACGTCTCCTTTGTTTATGATCATTGATGTAACTTCCATGACCCTTTAAGCATTAAAATATCCCCTTGAAAAACCCTGGAAAAGTCCTTGAATTTTTCTCCAGCTCTTCTTCTTCTTCTTCTGCGTTCCCAGGCCATATGGCCACAATGGGTAAGGTACATATGTGTCCGGTTTTCAGCTTTCACTGGGTCTCCCCGCTGCGTACAGCCAACACATTCCGATTTCGGAGGAGCTCAAAGGAGAAAATATTTTGAAGATTTTTTTTTGAAAAAAGGCTGGATAAGTCAGAAAGATATTTGATGACAGAAAGTAAATAAAAGGGAAAAGACAGAGTTAAAGAGAGTGACATATTAGAGGAAATTACCAGCACAGAACTTCCAGAAGGTGGGGGAACTATTTGTACAAAAGACCCCCCAGTATCCCCACGGGGAGTTCTCCAGCTCAAGAGTGGGAACCCTGAATGTTGATAAGATTTTCTTTGTTTTCTCCTCAGGTGCTGGTCCCTTTGCCTCAAATACCGCAGTGCAGAGCTCTGTATGACTTCCAGTTGGACGATAAAAATGAAAAAGACTGCCTCACGTTTAAAAAGGTAAAGGAAGAGGGTGGACTAACCGTGAAAAACTGCCAATAATTTTCTACCTCATTCATTTTGCCTCTCTCTGTGGTGCACATTCTCCCCCTGTCTCCCTGTCAGTCAGTCTCTCTCTCTCTCTCTCTCTCTCTCTCTCTCTCTCTCTCCCTTTCTCTCTCTCTCCTCTCTCTCTCTCGCTCTCTCAGTCACTCTCTCTCTCTCTCTCTCTCTCTCTCTCTCTCTCTCTCTCTCTCTCTCTCTCTCTCTCTCTCTCTCTCTCTCTCTCTCTCTCTCTCTCTCTCTCTCTCTCTCTCTCTCTCTCTCTCTCTCTCTCTCTCTCTCTCTCTCTCTCTCTCTCTCTCTCTCTCTCTTGTCTCTCTCTTTCACTTTCACTTTTTCCCTCCCTCCCAGTCCCACTCTGGGTGCTTTGTCTCACTCAACTCATTTTTTGTTACGTCTTTTCCCCTCTCACTCTCTTTCCCTTCCTCGAGTTTGGTCTCTCTCCCTCTCTTGTCTTTGTGGCTATCGGTTGGAACTCACTCAGAATGAGCAGTGTGTGAGATGAACATCACTGGATAGCTCAGAAATTGGGACAGCATAGTGCTCGCATTCAGACACACATGCAATGCTGCATACATGCATGCGCACACACACTCACATGCAGACTTCACTCACATATTTTTATGTAAGCACACAGGCACACCCACACCCGCTCTCTCATACATATACGCGGATGCACACACATATACGCATACATACACACACACACGAATTTAAAGAAATTTTGTTTAGTTCAGGATCAGATTACCACAGTGATACGTAAAGTGGACCAACTGGATAGAAGACATTACATTGATATTGCTTTGATATTGGATAAACTGGTGTTGGGGGGCATTGCATTCACATTATGTGTGTTGTTCAGGATTAAGTGATCATGGTGATATGTAATGTGGGCACTAACTGGATAGAAACGGATGTGCATGCATGTATGCAGCATTGCATGTGTGTCTGAATGCGAGCACTAGACTGTCCCAATTTCTGAGCTATCCAGTGATGCTACTCGCACACACTGCTCATTCTGACAGTTCCAACCGATAGCCACAAAGACAAGAGAGGGAGAGAGACCAAACTCAAGGAAGGGAAAGAGAGTGAGAGGGAAAAAAAACGTAAGAAAAAATGAGTTGAGTGAGACAAAGCACCCAGAGTGGGACTGGGAGGGAGGAAAAAAGTGAAAGACAGAGAGAAACGGTGACCTTGTCATTATATCGGGATAAACTGATATATCAGGCATTTCATTCACGTGTTTATGTTTCAGGATCAGGTGATCACTGTGATACGTAAAGTGGACACCAACTGGATAGAAGGCATCACATTGACGTTGCCTTTGTATTGGATAAACTAATGTATCGGGCATTACATTAACATTGTGTTTATGCTTCAAGATCAAGTGATCACGGTGATACGTAAAGTGGACACCAACTTGATATAAGGCATCACATTGACGTTGCCTTTGTACTGAATAAACTAATATATCAGACATTGCATTAACATTGCGTTTATGCTTCAGGATCAAGTGATCACATTGATGTTGCCTTTGTACTGGATAAACTAATATATCGGACGTTGCATTAACATTGCGTTTGTGTTTCAGGATCAAGTGATCACGGTGATACGTGAAGTGGACACCAACTTCATAGAAGGCATCACATTGACGTTGCCTTTGTACTGGATAAACTAATATATCAGACATTGCATTAACATTGCGTTTGTGTTTCAGGATCAAGTGATCACGGTGATACGTGAAGTGGACACCAACTTCATAGAAGGCATCACATTGACGTTGCCTTTGTACTGGATAAACTAATATATCAGACATTGCATTAACATTGCGTTTGTGTTTCAGGATCAAGTGATCACGGTGATACGTAAAGTGGACACCAACTTGATAGAAGGCATCACATTGACGTTGCCTTGGTACTGAATAGACTAATATATCAGACATTGCATTAACATTGCGTTTGTGTTTCAGGATCAAGTGATCACGGTGATACGTAAAGTGGACACCAATTGGATAGAGGGCAGGAAGGGGGACAAAATCGGTATACTGCCCCTAGCTTTTGTCGAAGTAAGTGATCATTTTGCTTCTTTTTTTCTTTTTTTTTCTCCCGAATATCTACTTGGCAAAGGAGTATAAGTTTGTCTCGTTTGAAACCGTTTTTGTCATTCTGTTTTTGTCTCTTTTTGTTTGGTTGTTCTTTCTTTTTTTTATACAATTGTTTTGCGCATGACTGGTATACTCTTTTCTTTTTTTTTAATGGTAAAATGGGAACGAACGAACGAAAATTTTATTTATGCAGGGTAATGAGATAAGTATGCATACTTTTTTACACCCAGTCCTGTGGTAAGCGAAAATATCGAAATAAACAACAATTAAAAACAACAACATCCAATGAAAGAATATAATAAACGACAACCATGAATATCATGTAAAAAGTGAAAATGTTGAGGGAGAGAGAGAGAGAGAGAGAGAGAGAGATGGAGAGAGAGAAAGAGAGAGAGAGAGAGAAAGAGTTACCATGTGTGTGATGGCGTTGAATGACTTGCTCTCTTGAGGATGAATCCTTAGATAGGTTTGGGTTGTGCTTTTTCCTGGGGAAAAGAAAGAAAGGTTTGCTGACTCTGCCAAAAAGGTAAACGAAATGTTATAAAGATAAAGATTTTAAAAAGTGTAAGCTTAATTTTTATTCTGCGTGTTTGCTTCAAGAAGATAATTATTACATTAATTCGTTGTGGGTTTTTTTATTCAGCTGAATCACGCAGCCAAAACCCTCATCAGCTCTAAACCTCCTTCGTTGGTGCTTCACCCCCACTCCTCACACCCCTCACACCACCATCATCACCACCACCACCACAATCGCACTACCACCACCTCTTCCTCTACCACCACTACAACCACAACCTCCTCATCATCATCATCATCATCCTCATCCCAGCCCATCCCCACCCCTACCTCTCCAGCCCACCAGGCGGCATTACTACAAATGTCTCCGCATAAACGTCACTCGTTCACGCCAAAGTCGAACTCCCCTTCCCCACCCCCTCCCGCCCATCAACGGCATTCGCTGGAGCTGACACCAGCCTCTGAAGGAAGTAGTAGTAATAGTAGTGCTGGGGTAGTTACTGCGGTGACGACATCGACATCATCGGTGATGTCATCGCTGGCTGTGGGTCCTTCTCCTTCGTCGTCGTCGTCATCGTCGATGATGTCGACGAGCATGCCGGCAATGTCCGTTGATCAGGAGAGGCCCGTCGTCTCTGCCATGACCACATCGGTCACTGAGGTGAGATGGGCATTTGTTGTTGTCGGTTGTTGCTTTTGTTTTCATTCTTTTTCTTCTGCTTCTAGTTTTTCTTCTTGTTTTTCTTTTTCTAGTCATTCTTCTTTTTTCATCTTCTTCTTCTTGTTTTTCTTCTTCATCGTTATCATTATCTTCTTCTGGTTCTTTTTCCTCTTCTCTTTTTTTCTTTCCTTCTTCTTCATTTTCTTCTCCTACTTCCCCCCCCCCCCCCCCCCCTTCTTAGTATTCTTTCAACTACTCCTGTTTTCCTTTCCTCCTCCTTCTTATTCCACCTTTTCTTCTTGTTCTCTTTCTTCTTCTTTTTCTTAGTCTTGTACCTTTTCCATTCAGAAATCAAAAGAAAAAGAAAACATTTTTATTGTACTCAGTATCAAACACCTGCAATATCCCCCAAAGTCAGTGTGGCTGCCCACATGGTGGGATAATCAAAAACGGTCATGCACGTAATGTTCTCATCCATAGCTGATGCACTTGTCCGATAGTGTTCAAGTGCTTCCGCGGTTGGGATGATCCCTGGAGTCTTTCAACCACGGTGCAACAACAATTAACAACAACAAAAACACCTGCAATAGACTGACATATGGAGAGAGATAACCTAGTAGTTGTCAGTGGAACATCAACAACCACAAACCTAGCTGTGCTACTATTATAACTGGTGGTGACTGAGTACAGTCAAACCTCTATATTAAAGACGTCACGTATCATTCCCTCTTATGCAAGGAATATTTCTTAAGATTTCTTACCAGCTATAAGAGGGAAAACACGTGAAAACCGTGATTTTGACATGTGACGTGGTGGGTCTTTAAGACTTCCAAAAGGTCAGGAAAAATCGGTCGTAGATTGGACGGGGTCTTTTAACGGAAGTCGTTTTTATAGAAAGAGTTCAAGATCTGTTCCAAAAATATCAGCCTTAATGAGAGGAGGTCTTTTAGCGGAGGGTCTTATAATAGAGGTTTGACTGTATAGGCCTCTGCAACTAGGGTTATTAACGCCCTTGACAGTGAGAGTGATGCCCTTGCTGGTCAGTACTGACAAGGGCATTCACTCTTGCGAAAGGCAGCCATTTAGTGGCATCAAATAGGGTTATTGGCGAGAGTTATCCCCCTGTTTGATCAGTACTGAACCATCTTCCCCCACCCACCAAGGGCATTCACTCTTGCAAAAGGTGTTCGTTGCAGACCCCAATAATGATGGATTAACCACACTAATTCCATTAATAAATCTGTGTTTCTTACAGAACGGAGCATCAGGGGAGGTTCCATCATTGAAAGGGGGTAGCAGTGCAGCCAGTGGATCATCCGCATCACCGCCAACTGTGTAAGACTTCTCTTTTATTCCCCTTCTGTTTGCACTTATGACTTAGCATCAGGGGAGGTTCCATCATTGAAAGGGGGTAGCAGTGCAGCCAGTGGATCATCCGCATCACCGCCAACTGTGTAAGACTTCTCTTTTATTCCCCTTCTGTTTGCACTTAGTACCTAGTGTCATTCATTCGCCTGGTCGAACTCTCACTGTATGTGTGCCATGGGTAAAAGTAGTTAACCCCTTCAGGACTTCACTGCCTTAGGTAAGCTCAGACCTGCCTACCCATACGATTTTTCCGTATTTTGTACACGATTTTGAGCCCCAGTACTGCAGTACGGTAAATGGAAAATTAACCCTTTCACCGCCAGTCATTTTTCAGCAAAAGTTTTCCATTAAACTTACCTGGGTAGAGAAACAAATTCATCTGCGACATGTAATAAAGTAAAGCCTATTTTTACCTCCCAAAATTAAGAAAATAGACTTTTGGGATAACAGCTTCTGGTTTGAGGCCTTTTCGTGACATGGGTGTCAAATCGTTGTGGTGCAAAAATGCAACATTGGCGGTGAAAGGGTTAATACGGCAAAAATTTGAACTTAAGGTCTTCTAAGATCGGTCAAAATAGAGTGTTTTTCGTCATTTTGCATGGCGGTTTAATGTTCTGTAATGTTCCGTTTTTGTGTCTCCTTGCAAAATACGGAATTTTATTTCGTGGAGTACCTGAAAAAGAAATTGGGGGTAGGCAGGTCTGTAAACTTCATTACTGGCCTGGGGCTGCCTAGAAAAAACAAAAAACAAATAAGAAGTGCAGCAAAACTCACACTGTCAATGATTCAGTTTTGATAACATTACTGGTTGATCCGAGTTTATTTTTCGCTTTGAGATCATGGTTTTAATTGTATTAAAATCTGAATCATTAGTCTCGTTATTACTATCACTGGTAATGAAGACGTATTGGAGTATTTTCTGAGGCTTGCCTAGGGCTGATTTTTTTTACATTAAAAATTGAGATAGAAGTGCCAAACATGAGTAAAACGAAAGCTGGAACAGTGATGAAGAGATGTAACTCATAAAACGTGGTTTGGATTGAAAAAAACATGGATTTAGACAAGTTTTAGAATAAAACATCGCTGTTCCAAGAATACTCGTAAGTAGGCCCTGACTGGCATTCTCCTGTTCTGAGTATACTCGTAATTCATCCAAAGTGAGTTAAGAAATGCTCCTGAAATCAGGAATTAATGAAAAAGATGATAGAAAAAAGGGTCTTCGGGAATTAATGGTTATCTTACAATCAGGAACAGCGGTTTTACAAACACATACAGACACACATACATAGTATACACACACACAGATTGAAAATGTGTCCACCACTTCAGAAAGTGGGATTTCTCGGGAATATGAAGATTTAGAGAAAACTCAAATGTGTCATTTCAGGAATGAGAGGGTTTTCATTCACCCATGGTGTATGTTTACTTTTTCACTTTTACCGAAGGCGTTTTTTCACTTTTACCCATGGCATGCATGCATGGTGTACTCATTTATAAAATGTTCTGGCATAGCTAGCTGGCTTTTTAAGAATTCCTTGTTTAGTCCTTTATTGTATTCTCTTCCCTGTGTCTACCGTTTTGAAATTCCACCATTTGTTATCACTTGCAGACCTGCCAACCTTTCCGCTTTGAGCAGAATTTCTTCCGCTCAGAATACATTTCTTCCGCCCTTCTGCTCAAGTCCATAAAATTCTGCTTTCAAGACTTAAAAAAAAAGGTTTTTTGAACATACAGATTCATTGTCTGATATACAGAGCAGCACAGCTGCTGTGCGTATAACCGACTTTCTAGTTTTTGTTTGCGCACTTCTGTCAAGATGGCGATTGACACATCGATGTGTGTGAGACTCTGGGAAGAAAAGAAAGAGAATAGACCAATATTTCTGCGAAGATTACATGGAAAAGCATCTG